>CAJQUW010011891.1:0-296900 GCA_907163375.1 Prostheceraeus crozeri | reverse complement strand
GAGCGGGCGTTGTTCATGCCGCGTTAAAATACGTCTGGTGAAGATTCGCTCACAGGTCAGCTACCAATGTTTGGTCATCCATTGTCTATAACATGACATGTCTGTGCCAGTCATGTAACCGTAGATGCTGACAAGCTGACCTTGCATGACATTGGAACAGGAAATGCATGCCGCGGAAAAGTTATGCTCTAACAATGGAATGGAGATTGCTCTCACAAAACAATAAAATGCATCAAAAAATGCATAAGAAAGCATGAAGACAAACTGCCTACAAACAAACAATTAATCAATGGTTGAGTGAGCCAATGATGATTTTTTAATTCGAAGTTTCCGCTATGGTGCTCTACGCAGGAATGAAATCTAGTGAAGCTAGAAGCGAACAGCGTTGACTTGATTACCATGCAATTGAGCGGTGCAATAGATATTGAAAGCTAAAGAGATGATATGTTCCTGGAACAAATTTATACGTTTAACCATGTAATACTGGAAAGAAAATTAAGAAAACGAAGGTACAAGGCAAAATTGGCGGCATTTGAAGTCTCTTTCTGTATACAAAGTCAGTTTTCGCCGGAGTATAGTCCAGCGCACTCAATTATCTTCAAAGAGTAAGTGGTTGCTAAATCTTCGAAGAACTCCTGAAACAATGCTGAGCCCTCGTCATAAGTTGCATGGCACCTCCTGCAGATTTTTCTGAACATCAAATCAAGTAAAACTGACCAAAGTTTGTGTCGAAACTTATGAAAGTTAAAAGTTACATATACAGCTCGCTCTCAGACGGGCCCTTCGGGCGTCCTGCGGCCTTCTATTGGTCGATGGAAAGGCGCTTGCTATACTCCTCTGCGACAAGCCTAACCTTTGTGTACAGAAAAATACTTTATTAAATTAAAAGTGACGAAAGTCCACAAAGCAGATTAGGTTTATTCTCTCTCGCTTATTGCGAGGCCTTGGCAAACCGTTATCAACGGTCATCGTCAAAAGTGATTGTTACAAGCTGGCCAACGGCCAGACTGTGATTAAAACAGCTCATCAGCTGTGTCACGATCGTGTCACAAACCAAGCAATCAAATCACGCATAACATTCATCTTGTTACCAAAAGAAATAAAGAGATCCAGACATAATACTGATTAAAGTTAATAAGTAAGATCATAAAAACAACATACTTTACGGAAAAAGTGGAGTCAATGAGTCAAAACTTGAATGAAATCTTCATTGCCGTCAATTTTGCCTTGGTAACTTCCTTCTAAGCCTTTCAGTACGTACAATACAGTAGTTAACATATAAATTGTTCCAGGGAACCTACATCTTTTCGCCTTCAAATATCTTTTGTACCTTCCTTTTGCATTGTTATAAAAGCAGCGCTGTTTCCACTAGATTTTTTATTCCTGCGGTGCAGCACAGAGTGAAGCAGGCGATCTATAATATCTGCCATCAAGGCATTCTTCCGATTTTTCTATATAAAATTACTTTTACATTTTTTTTATAAATTTAATATTAACATATCTATTAGTTATTAATCAATTATTATTTATATATTTCACAATGTTTCAACTAGTCTAGGGTTTTGTTTTTTGTAGGAATGGCGGCGCGCTATCCTCAGACACAGCTGATATCAACCACCACGATACAAGCTGACTCAGTAGTGTGATGACGCGTTGGTATCGAGCTTCCGGAGCTGTTAATGGGACAACTGGCCTAACTGCCACAGCTGTAGACAGTTGTGGTCTTGGTGGTTGTAATCATGGCGGAGATGATGACTTCGCCGCCCGCTTATTCTCCCCTTTTTTACCTTTTTTTCGCTTTTTTCCCGGCACCATGTGAGAAAGACCAATTTTGTCAACTGGTGGAACACAATGGGAACGCCTTCTCAAGCATTTTATGCAGAAGATCCTGCCACACGACAGAAAACTGTCATCAGATCATTTGGTGTGAAGGCCTCTCCCCACGTCCTCTGAATTTCAGCTCATCCCGCAGTAAAGAAAAGTGGAATGTTCATCAGATATTAGAGCGATTGGTGTTATTCTGCATTATCAAGATATATCCCGGCGGCTGCCAAAGAACGAGTTCTGCAGGGAAAGAGGCCGAAAGTGAGACTTTCACTGAATGATTTACCTATTTCATATCAGACAAGATCAAAGAAAACACATGTAAAATCCAATGGGACACAGAATTGCAGCTTTTGTTTTAGAATGAAAATTTTTCTATGTTTTAGCTTGTCAACTGGAAAGAATTAACGTCTACAGAGTCATAATTTTCTACATGGAATTGTCTTCAGTCATGTCCTATTTGGATGTGTTATGGGATTTTTTTATGTGTTCTTCTAACAGTTATGGCGAGCACGTGGATTGAATTGCTTAAAATGTTTGTGTTTGCCGACATTAAGAGGCTGGCCAATTCTAAATGTTTTTTAGCTTTATAGACAAGGAGTGCATGAACATGAAAGGAAATGAACCCTGAAAGGCATTCCATGCCAAAAATGATGACTCTGGGCTTAGTACTTTTCGTTTAATCAGAGAAAGCAAAGATAAAGTTTCATTTTTAACCAAAAACTGTCTAATCTGCGTCCCATTGGATTTACATGTGTTTTTCTTTGATTGTGTCCGAATAGGAAAGGAAGAGGAACTCACTAGAAACTCGGCAGAAACCCTCAGATTCGTAGTAGGTATAAGATGTACAAATCATCATCTGTGAAAGTGCTCATTTTCGGCCTCGTTCCCTACCAGAAACTCGCTCCTGGCTGCCGGTTACAAATATCAAACTAATTAACATAAACGTAAAAAGCCAGCTATCTCCAAATGTGTACTTTTACAGTAAGTATATGGTGTGTCTACTAATACATTTCCTTGTGGATTATTGTCGCATGATCGCATGGAGATGTGATGATTTCATGCCAAACATACGCAGCTGTTGATTTTCAATCTTTTAGCATCTGGAAAGCTTGATAAACACACGTTAGCACTATTCGAGTGTATTCGCTGCGCTGATATAGTGAACAATAAATAACAGCAAGCCTTGTTCATGTAAAAAAATAGTTAATTTCACAAATAATTTGGTGTTCAGGTACTTATTGTGGAGTCAATCCTCGATCTCTGTACACTTTATTTTTAGCTTGTAAGTCAGCTTTATATTGAAATGTTCATCAGGCCGGTCAGTTTTTTCGAAAAGATTTTTGGGCAGAATGCATTTTATCTTTTCAAAATAAATAAAGCATCTGATGTTAACCCTTAGACAACAATAACAACACGAAAAAAAACGTAATCAAATTTACATGCAAAGTCAAAGATGATGAAATTCCCTTCACTGAATGCCTTTATCATATGTATTTCAATTTGCGAATAACGCTATTCGTGATCGCATTTGAAGCATTTTCCTAGACTTATGAGAAGTACTATATACCGTAAAACCCTCTATTTGAAAACGGCATGCCCACTCTATTTTTCGAACCTTTCCCCCGCACTGTAATGGGCACGTTTAAGTAGAGAGGTGCCAGTTCTATTTTTCGGAACTAGCTGATTCAAATTTAGAAATGAAATTTATCAGTAATTTTTAATCTTGAAAATCTTGTAAATTTTTATAGATGAAAAGCGAAAACATGGTAACATAAGAACTCTGCATATATCTATTTTTGACAAAAGTTAACAAACACAAGGTTACCCGGTAATCACTGGTTTTAGAAATTACAAAACGTCACTCGTGAAAATTCAAGTGACACGTCGCTGTTTGTAGCTGTCCTCGTCAATTCGCATCACCTTCAGCATCATCGTCAAAGTTCTGATTGATTCCACGTTCGACACCAGCATTGGCTCGGGCTTGCCGGAGAAGTTGCAAACCAGACTGAATTGGACCGTCCGAGTCTGGCTTGAAACAATAGATCTGGCAATCCTCCGAGCCGTCGAGAGCGTTGGTCAGTCCGCATCCTTTGAATGACTTGATGATCAGATCCTTCGGCAGCTGATACCAGAAGATTATTTCAGTCATGTAATTGATGTAGGAGATGAATTCATCAAAGTGTCGTTAAATTAGAGGTGACGTTCAATTTTTCAACTCCTCCTCTAGACTGCCGTTCAAATAGGGGTTTTACGGTATATGCAATCATCTATGTATGAATTTCGTCACTTCAAGTTGATCTCTACATTTTAGGCTTCTCGTAAGGCATTGGATCTGCTTTCTCGCTTGCTAGTTTACGAGCCTGAACGTCGAATATCCGCTCGACAAGCGCTATCTCACCACTTTCTCAATAAGTATCGATGTCCTGACCGCGAGCCGTCCTGTCCGACACCTCTTGACTTTTCATTCGACACAGAGTTGGTTGGTGAAGATGCAGGTCATAGGTATCGTATGGCCCTTATGAGAGAAGTTCGAGGATTGCAACTTCCCCAACTGTCTGACCATGACTACGTGTCAGAGGTGGCTAAATGCATTCGAGAGCCTCAAGAAGAGCAAGATGTTATGGTTCAGGCTGCAATGATGTCTCGCATTTTCTCTCCGTCCACCGATATATGGCCATCTACAAGCGGCGACTCGAAACTTGTAGAAGAAGGAACGAAAAAGCCTGAGGAGGAAAAGGTGAAGGTTAAAGCCAAGCCACGAAAACCTGGAGGAACCAATTGGCCTGATAAAGATGTAAGTGATTTTCATTGAAATCCTCTGCGTATCAGTTTAATATGGCATTCTTCTACACATATTCCGATTCAAATTAATTGCTTGGTCATAGACCGTAAATATTTTCATTAAGCATAATTGAATTTGATAAATGATTTCCTTATTGCAATTTTTGATAAAAATAAGAAAACAAACCTAATATTTTGACCATCTGAAGTGGCCATCGTCAGAAGTCTATTTACTCTAATTCCTGCATTAGATTCAAATTACAAAAACACACAAACGATAGTAGGCTACATAACGCATGCAATCCTAAATAAACAAATACTACGGTAAAGAAAATCAGTAGATATCTTAGGACTCAAACAAGACAAATAGAAATTGCGACCTCAAGACCAAAGAAAATGAGAAGGGAAAAAATTATTACTCAAGAAGTCTCGGTCTCACTGAGTCACTCTGTCCATTGAGTAAAGGCTTTTTTAAGTTTTATTTGCAGCATTTCGTGCAGCAGGAGGTCGTAGTTGCTGTAGCATCGCTTCAAGATCATAAATTGTGACAGATTGATGTTATCATCTCTATGATGTTGTTGTCGATGCCTCCCAAATAGATGACGATGCTGCCGGTGCTCCTCAACCCTTTCGGATAAATGTCTCGATGTGTAGCCTATATAATTTGCATCGCACAAATCACATTGAAATTCATAAACTACATCGTGACTAGTTATCAGATGAAGCTTCGGAACAAGATTAGTGATGAGGGATTCCACTTGAGCACTTTTGAATACTGGAAGAATATTGGTTGCAATTTCTACATTTAGCAAAAATGTTCTTATTTTTATCAAGAAACATAATTGAATTGACTTCGATTAATTCTCAATGTCGTAGTAGTAAGTCATGCAGTAAATCAATGTCAAAAATAATTATTGCATCTTCTCAAACTGTACACCACTAGCGTCGATGCCCAAGTGCGCTGAAATCACTTTGTAAAACAGGTGGACCACGCCGAAGCAGCGAGTCCTCCACCAAATCAATCAAAGCTGTCACAGCCGTTTCTGGAGAGTTATGGCGAATGCCGCGTATCATGGTCTTAACATTTGGGAAGACGATGAAGTCACACGGATCTAGATCTGGATTGTAGGGTGGATGACTTACCAATGTATGCAATAATTACAAGGATGCGCTGAAAACTTACATTGTGCGTCAACAAATTGAAATGAATTTATTTGAAATTGCAGGGGTGTGATTACTCCTAAAATTCCTAAAATTTCAAAACTCTCCTAAAATTTTCCTAAAATTTGGTGAAAAATGAAAAATTCCTAAAATTTCGTATTACAAAAGTTGGGTTTTTTCATCTTACCTACATATTGATATTACAGCCATTCTGATTGCAGAGAGGTTAGCGTTCATGCCCTCAGAATACTTGGTATTCACACCAAGTTTGAATAAATTTGTTTTCACACTAAAGTGTTCATTGATTTTTACGGAGACTGTTCGTATCAGCGATTGCTACTGTTCACTGATATCATTGATTTGTTTCTCTCGCTTTTGATAGCAAAGCAGAACAGCATATTCGCAGTATACTTACTTGTTAGTGATAGTTTTTTTACATTGTTTTTATACGTTGTTGCACTTTTTGTTGGTGGAGAAGTCGAATGCCGGAGACTATAAGGGGTGAATGAGGAGGCCATTAGTGAAAAAAATAAAAATAATATAATATCATGCTATACTGTTTTCATGTAATTATAAACACAGGTTTTGAAGAGTCAAATCAAGCAATAAAATAGCGTTTTTTTAGCATACTGAAATTCAATAATGACTTAAGCAAGCCATAAGAAACAATTTTGGAGGAATAATTAGCTTTCGTTACATTATATCAATTCATAATTATACAATTAATTATGAAGAGGTGCTAAATGTTAGAGAGAATATTATAGCAAGTAATTCACCTCCCCGGCGGCATTCGACAGTGATCTATTTTGAACCCAGGACTCTCCATGATATGAAAAATCCATAGATCACTATCGAATTGCCGTCGGGAGGTGAATTACCGGTACTTGCTATATTATATCTCTCTTTTCATCCAGCACCTCTTATAATTTAAAAAAAAACACGGAGGCCTTGTGTATTGCACACGTATATCCGAATATTATTTTAACTTTAGATCATGTCGATCAACAAAACGACATTCGTAATCCAAAATATGTATACAGTTGTGCAATCATTACGACATGTAATGTCTTAATTTCAGAGTTTAAACAGTTTTGAGGGATAATTTCGTTTAAATTTGTTAGAGGCCGATCTGCGCTAGATGTGCATGTTTTTTGCTGGAGAAATTGTCCATTTATTTGATGATATCATACCTCAGTAATCATCACCGTTAACGTAGACATAATACTGTACACGTACATATCCTGTTCAGAAACTCGTTTACGAGCATTTTTTAAAATCATCTCTTTGTCAAGCGTTATCTGCTCCCCCATCCAAGTCTAGTTTACTGGAATCATTGGACGATTCCTATATGCTGCAGTCTTTCCAACATTAAGGAAGGTGGGCGTTTGAAGGTAATCATCATCATTAACGTAGGCATAATTATACGACGCATGTCCTGTTCAGAAACTCGATTACGAGGCTTTTCATTATTTCAATTCAACAAATCAACATTTGACCAACTCATAAATCCATACTGACTGTTGTATTTTTCTGTTTATTACTGTTTGAAATCTCAACCCCTTCCACTACATAACCAATAAAAACAAAATATATTTTCAAAACAGCATTATGTCTGAGTTGAATAGGCTTTGTCTCTCGTGAAATCTGTTCGTCTGCCATGAAAGCACTATGTCTTATGAGATGTGGGATATCAAGTCAATGTTATATCAATTGCAGAGTATTCTAATTTTTCACTGAAATTCCTAAAAATTGTCTGTTAAATTCCTAAAATTTTAAAAGGGGTCAATCACAGGGCTGAAATTGTGATAAATCAATAGATAACTCCTAAATGTAACTTGAGAGTAGGTATTGAGTAATGATTAACAAGTGTTAGAAAGTGGTAGAAATTGAAAACTGATTTGAAGTTTGATTATGATTACTATTACAATGATATGTTCATGATGTCATGCCTGCTTTTGCTTGATATCTGCGGAAAGCAAGGTTGAGTGTGAATCCAAAATTCGAGGATTCGTCTATTCGCGATTAAGATCTGTCTTTTCGGTGTATTTGCACTAATCCGAAGACATACTCGTATATACTGTGTAGTGTGCATGCACAAAATTGATCATAAACTTTGTTCAAGATAAGTAATTACCCTTGATCAGTCTTATACATTAAATCATTTAAAACCACTTATCCTCCTGTCAATTATGTTAATATTTGAGTTAAAATTCTGTCAAAGAAAATATACAGGGTGGCGCACGTAAACCGCCGGATTTTAAACTTTTATTACTCCTCAAATATTCATCCGATCGTCATGAAATTTCGACTCATACTAGTTTGGAGTATAGGATTTATGATGATTATACCTGTTGTACTGAGAATTGTCAGAAAATTCTGATTCTATTGACCGAATGACATGTACTCATTTTGTTGACATCGAAAATCTGGATCAAGTTAATTAACTTAAAATGAATCGTATTCTGCACAAAGAATTGTGCGCAGTCTTGAAGTGAATATTGTTCAGTTACTTCCATGTCATATAAAATACCATTCGACGATTAAATCACTATCTGAAAAGAATCGAACATAGAAGAATGGATGATTATTCGGTTGCAGAACGAGCAAAATGCGTGGCTCGGTACGAATGGCTCAAGAGTCCAGTGGAGGTACAAAGGCTTTATCATTCAGAGTATGGCAAGAACGCGAGAGCACCGGATGCCCGTACCATAAAGCGGTGGCACACAAACCTATTGACCAGTGGTAGTGTGGTGACTGTCAAGCGCGACCGGTCATCTTCTGAACGAACGGAGCAGAATGTGGAACGAGTTGTGCAGCACTTCGAGGAGGACCCAAACACATCTACCCGTCGTGCATCTAATGCTCTTCAAGTGAGTCGCCGCACTATCCAGCGCATCCTCCATGACTATGGATGGCATCCGTACAAGGTCCAGGTGGTGCAGCGATTACACGAAGAAGATCTGGAAAACCGAATGGAGTTAGCAGATTAGGAGCTACAGCGCATCCAAGCCAACCCGAGCCATTTAATAGAACTAACCTGGTCCGATGAAGCTCACTTCCATCCGGATGGTGATGTGAATCGCCACAATTGTCGTTATTGGGCCAACCAGAACCCTTACTGGATCAAGCAAGAGTCTATGCACTCGCCACACACCACCGTCTGGGCGGCAATCAGCCAATCAGGTATCTACGGACCGTTCTTCTTCGACACCTCCGTCAACAGGGATCGGTATCTCAAGATGCTACAGGAGGAATTTTGGCCAACGGTGCAGTCGGACAGAAGAGGCAGGAGCATCATATTCATGCAGGATGGTGCACCTCCACACTGGGGACTTCCTGTGCGTGAGTGGTTGAACAAGAAGATGCCTAACAGATGGATGGGACGTGGATCTCCTAACATGCCCTGGCCACCGCGTTCACCTGACCTGACGCCTTGCGATTTCTTCTTGTATGTGGGGTTTTGTCAAGTCCAAGGTTTACCATACACGGCCAACATCCATGCAAGACCTGAAGGACCGCATCATACAAGCATTTCGAGAAGTGACAACTGAGATGTGTCGAGAAACTGCTCTGGCCTACCAAAAGCGACTCGAATCCGTCCTCGAGAATGGAGGAGGACACGTTGAAGTTCGATGACTACTAACACTTTTTTCTTATGTTTATTATTTAATAAATGTTTTCTATGACATTTACCTTAATTCGTTTTGGTCATTATTGATAAAGACGTGGGGGAAATAAAAGGAAAAGTTTATCATTAAATTTTACATGTTAAGATACGTTGTTGGTATGTCAACTTTACTACATGTCATTCGGTCAATAGAATCAGAATTTGTCTGACAACTCTCTGTACAACAGGTATAATAATCATAAATCCTATACTCCAAACCAGTATGAGTCGAAATTTCATGACGATCGGATGAATATTTGAGGAGAAATAAAAGTTTAAAATCTGGCGGTTTACGTGCACCACCCTGTATTTTTTCCCAGTACAAAGAAATACAAACGGTATTTTTTATAATTTTGGCCTAGTCATGAAGAATGAGCAGAATATCAGAAGGATTGAAGACAAATTCAAAGAGCAAATATAATTTTTACAGAGATCATAATCTCAATAAGAGGTGCGAAGATCATCAACAGAGAAAGTCAGTATCTGGCTTTTCCACTTCATGCTTTAATACTAATTTTTCCCCGATGTCCAAAGGGTCATGATGATAAGGGCTGTTGAATTGCATCGTTTCGCACATATATCTTTTCAAATCATCCCACAAGTGCTCAAATTAAGAGCGGGGGTTTGTGCTAGCCAGTCTATTAGTCGTCTTATGACTTTTATTTCCACGTAATTACAAGTCGAAGCAGGTGTGGGGCATAGAGCAACATCGTACTGCAAAAAACAGGACCGAATGCCTGAATCTTTCACCTAGACACTTCCGAAAAATGTTAGTCCCTCTGTCGTGGATGCAGATGTAAGCAGCAATCGTCAGTAAAAACGACCTGATTGAAAATAAATCGATTTCCAATGTGAGTACATTATTTTATCGTGATCATCTGCTTTACTACAAACATCGAACATATTATTGGAGATTCAAATGTAATGCAAATACTACTCAGAGGCGCACCGAAGGGGGATGGTTGGGACATTTTTCAAATGGGTTGTTCTGCAAACGAATTATGTATGTTCTTTGCTGTGCCTTCAAAACATTTAAAAGTTTTTTTAAAGATTTCGCACTCCTTAATATTTTAATGCGTTTACTTTCTGTTATTTCCTAATATTGGTCGCTCAGCTGATCGCTCACGACAAAAAATCTTGTTGTCGCCCTAGCCGTGGGTCTCCAGCATTCTGGATTTAAAACAAAATTGTTCTGTAATTGTTTTTTGAATTTATGCATTTAGTCCTTTTTCCACAATTTTCCGCATTTTTGGTGAGATCCCTGCACTAAGCTGTTTGTAGCTTTACTGAAACTAAGCAAAATATGCTCATTTTGATAACTTTCTATTCTCGGTGTTTTGCAGCCTTTGGCAAATAGTGCGATATCGGATCATGTCAAGCAGCGTATTTTGACTTTCCTCGCAAAACCAAAGGAAAAAACAATGAGGCGCAGTCGAAGAGGAACTCCTTATCAACGGAGGAAGGAATTAGCAGCAAAGCGGAATCGAAAACGTCGAACTGCTTCTGAAGAGAAACCGAGCGGCATTGCGATGACTGCTGACGATCTCCAGAAAATGGAACGGTGGGAAAGACTTCGACCGCAAGCGTCAACATCAGAACTGCATGCGGAGGTAGAAGATGAACTGATCGATCTTATTGGACCTTCCTTGCCTGCCCTGGACCCATACTCGGTTTCAGATGAAGATGAAGAAAAATTGCGGAACCTTTTGGGTCACAAGTCTTCTGATTTGATGACTTTCGGTTCTAGAGAGAAGGACGACGCAAACGTTGATCATTCGCCGCCTATTCTAAGGCCAGTGGAGATGCATGGTCACACCCCGCCCTCTCTTGATCCCTTCACCCATAAGGATGGAGAGGAGGAAATGCAGGCTCTGTCAGCGCACATGGACTCCGTTCTACAACTCGGCGCTGATGATCCTCTGCCGTCTCTTCTCAATACACCCAAAGGGAGTGGCTGTGGCTACGGCATAGAACCGGTGGTTGACTTCGAATCGGAAACAATAATGAACGAAATGAAATCACCAGACGATCCAAGGTAAGATTTTTACGCGATGCGTGTGTCATCCATTAATATTCCGGGGGAAATGACTCCCCCATGCGGGGGCTTGGACGGTGCAGACAAAGTCAGACTTTTATATGTGATCTTTCAGTCCGGATGCTCTTCCTGACGACTTTCAATCACACTTTTGGGGCTCGACCTCTGGACAGAAAGATCGCCAGGCCGAGCACTTAGCCACTGCGCCACGGAGACCACTCCGCGTCCCGAAAATCAACTTTTATCAAATAATGATCGACAGAGAGCAAATAGATGCATTTTTCAATGTTCATGTCCTCATATATGGGACTTTCATTTCATGGAGTGATAATTTCTTTCATCGATGAATTTATTGGAGCTAAATCAGGCGCTCTGCTGCATAACATCGACTTGAAAATCTATCTCTGAAAAGCACGTACTCTAACCCAACAGAGACGAAAATCCTGTCCATTTCTATATTGTTAATTGATTTTTAGCATCATTATTCAGCATTTGATGAATTTAAGAAACATAATCCATGCTGCTGATTGATGTTTGTTCATTGGTTTGCGCAAATTTTCACCATAAGACGGCCTTCTCGAGATATTGCATCAAAAGGATCTTCAGCAGATGGTTATGAAAAATTTGAAGTATAATCCAATAAGCTGTGATGGCATGAAACATCAGATTTTACACTCCAATATCAAATGTTGCATATTGTAAAACGTACGGATGATTCGTAACCTTTATTTCGTAATTCGTCACGTTTTCCATCTCCAATTCGCAAATCTTCACATTGATCTCTACGCTGAATTCGTCAAGAAGCCTCAAAATCGCACACATTCCCATCTTAGCGCTATTAAAAATTATCTCGTTAGCAGAAGCTTGTAAAGAGTTTTGGTAGAAAAGACAGACAGATGGCATTTGTGGCATCTGCATAATTTGGCATTTGTGGCAAAACATTTGCTTGGAACACGCAAAGATCATTTGTTTCTTCAATGATTGTATTAACATTGTGGTATAAAAGCATCAATAATTGCAACAATTTACTGATGATTTATCCAATAGAAACTCAAAATGAAATTTCAGATATTTTCCTTTTGATAATTTGATTCAGTAATTCATGAAATATTTTGTGTGGAGCTCATGAAAATACATACTACAATGCTCGGGTCCGGCTAGAACTATCTTGATCATTTACCTAGTATGCATTAACAGAAAGGGTCGTTTAACCGTCAATAGACTTTAGCTGTAGAAATAAATTGCTTTGAATCAGTTGCGAAAACATGATGCACGAAAACACGAGTTTTGAAGATACTGATTGCAGAAATATATTTATACTGTTAATTCGTCATTTTTGCATGTCCCGAAGGGTGACGAAATATCCGGAAAACACTATACTTCATATTTTTCATGTGCATCTGCTAAAGATCCTTTTTTGTGATATCTCGAGAAGTAGTCCGGGAGCCAGTGCGAACTTGTGCAGGGAACGAGGTAGTACATAAAACTTTCACATAGCATAGTACACCTCTAACCTACTGCAAAACTTCGCGTCTGCCGGATCAGATCATTTGCTTTTCAGAAATAGAGAGGATAACACAATCCCATGTATTTCCAGTGGTAAAATTGTGACATTTAAGGTGTTGACTCCATTTTTTCGAATTTTTGCTCATAAAAGTTACACAAATTGGTATTTTGTTGAATTGGTTATTATAGAAATCATCTGCAGATCATGATCTTTCAAATGAGTTATCATTCAGTGACAGAGGATGAAGTAAAGTGTACAAACAGACACTTTTCGTTAAAATATATCAATCTTTTTCCTGAAATTTCTATGTTAAAATTTGCAGTTACATCAACGAAAAGTGTCTGTTTGTACACTTTACTTTATCCTCTGTCACTGAATGATAGCTCATTTGAAAGATCATGATCTGCAGATGATTTCTATAATAACCAATTCAACAAAATACCAATTTGTGTAACTTTTATGAGCAAAAATTCGAAAAAATGGAGTCAACACCTTAAATGTCACAATTTTACCACTGGAAATACATAGGATTTTGTTATCCTCTCTATTTCTGTAAAGCAAATGATCTGATCCGGCAGACGCGAAGTTTTGCAGTAGGTTAGAGGTGTACTATGCTATGTGAAAGTTTTATGTACTACCTCGTTCCCTGCACAACTTCACGCTAGCTCCCGGACTAAAGGCCGTCCTGCGGTGGAAATTTGAGCATGTTGATGAATAAGCATTAATCAGCAGCTTAGATTATGTTTCTTAACTTCATTTATTTATTTCTTGTGAAACATTAACCACTTAAGAAAAAATTGTCAGATTCGATCTTTACGCAATACTTTGACACTATTGCTGTGTCATTGTCAAGCGAACGTGATTCTATTATGTATCTTTTAACATTTGAAGTTCATTTCGCATTCTCGCATGCATCATCGATGAAACGTTCAACATTCAATGCATTAACATGGCAGGAAATGACCTGAAGACATTCCATTTCAAAAATTGTGGCTCAGGGCTTGGTACTTTTCGGTTAATCGCTAGATTGCTGACATTTTTAAAAGTTGCTGCAATCGAGTGTCAGTGAAAATATTGCACATGTAAACGGCTCCTGGCACTTTCTGAAAAGTGGCTGCCACAAGTGTCACTGCAGTTGAACGAGGCGCAACTTTTAGCTGACACTTTTACCGACACTCACACGTGACACGACCGTGATCGGAACACAGAAACCTGACTTCTTCGAGGCTGGATTTGTTCTTGCTTTTTTCATTATCGCCTGTCATTAAATTACTAATGATGTGCTACCATGCATAGTTCATACATACATATTTTCTGCTTTTGCTACTGCGTACTATTGTGCATACAGTTAACATCAATTTCAGCTTCATTTTGCTAGGACAGAATTGATTATCCTGACTGACATTATGCAAGAAACTCCACCGGCATAAGTTATAATTATGCATTGTTATATTAAGCATTGTTCCACCTGAAATTCCTCACCACAGACATGCGTGGGAATATAATCGTCGACTTTGCAGTCGTGTATCGGTGCTAGGCCGCTTGACAACCGGTCAATAGATAAATGCATCAGCAGGTGGGACTCATCTTTCTCGAGTAAAATGAATCATTGATTGATTGGCTGCTATGTTGACATCGACAGATTTATACAACATTCAGCAAAACATCTTGTGAAACGATGAATGAGAATGAAATGACACAAATAACATGTGAGTGGACAAGAACATTAACCGATGAACTGATCGATGAATACGAACTGTATCCGTGTTTGTGGAACGTCCGCAATCATGAATATCGCGACAGAATAGGGAAGGTCGAAGCATGGAAGAAGATTGCCGGAAAATTTAAAATGGAAGTCAAAGAGGTTCAGCGAAAAATGTACAACCTCAGGACTCAGTTCCACAACGAACTCAAAAAGCAAAAAAACTTAAGTCTAGGAGTGGTGCCGGCGACAAATTCGTCACGAAATGGCCGTTTTACGAGGTGATAAAGTTTATTCAATGCCCAAATGAAGGTCGCGAGTCAAGTGATACATTTTCAGCATTTTCAGTTTCAGCATCGATATATCATTTGCATATTACAATGTACATTATTAAGCCTACTTTCTAGATTTGAATAAAATTTTGAAAATATGATGTAAGATTTTCAGGCTACTTAGCAAATGAATTGTAGAAACATATACATATTATTGTTATGTTATGGTGTAGAACAGTGGTGGGCAATGAATTTTGGATGGTGAACCGTGTAAGCTATCTTCACGAGGGTTCGCGGAACCATCTTCTTCTAAGCTTGCGCTACACATATGCCTATAGATTTGACTTGAATTTTTCATGTCTAGGTCTACTTATGTGCTTTCTGCAATAACTTTTATATACCTAGAAATGAAAATGTGGTATAACATTCTTGCATTGTCTGGATGTATGCAGCAACAAATACACAGCATTCAATGAAATGAAGTGAGGTGAAAACAATTCATGAGTTACGGTTGATACTTGCAGTCTTGTGTTGATTGATTTAATCGTGAAAAGTTCTAATAACGTTTCAAAAAATATCTTACAACAAAAAATGCAAGAAAGCTTTTAATCAAATAGTGACGGTATCCCATGACTCGATCGTTTCTTTCAATACAGGGAAGAAATGTGCATGTATATTGCACATTATTATGGAAGTCAGTTGGAGCATTGATGATAATGTTGCTTTATATAATATCGATTTTATAGCCGTTATTGTATCCATCTAACAGTAAAGGCTTATTGTCAATCCTACCTTTCTTTTCTTCCAAAAACGATCTATTGTTTTGGAGCACACAATTGCCAAAATTATTCAGCAATAATGCTCCAGTAGAAAATCTACAATTAGACTGTTACATCAACTCAATACAGGCCATTTTCTTATTTATGTTCTGTTTCTATGTCATTTTATCGTTGCACATAGGGCCTATAGCAACTAAAGAAACATAAATGAATAATAATAGTTTTCAAAGAATCATAATTGGGTTCTCCATATTTTCAAAATACTGTATATAGATGATGCTGAGAGACAATTGTTAATAAAAATCAATAGAAAACAAATTAGATAGCACAACTGTTTTCTTTGTGCGAGTAATGAAGTATGAAATGAATAGCTTTCTTGTCAAAGTTAAAATTCATGTCAGATAAATTTATACTGCCACGAAACTTCTCTCGTGTTTTTTTGCAGAATCCGCAGTATTGTTGCTACGTAGCTTCTTTCAATTGGCAGCATGTTTGCTTCAGGCATTCCCATCATGCGCCAAGAATCGTCTTTAGTTGAACCATTTTCAAAGTTCTCTGTGTCAAATGAATCTTTTGGAGCACACCTCTTCGCCGATTCTTTCTTCGTCATAAGATAGTTGTGCAGTACACAAGAAGCCAGTACAATCATATTCAACCATATTCGCCGTTCACACTCTGTTTTCTTCGTCAAGATGTATGCAGCAACTGCTGCAGCCATCCACTTTCTCGATGACATCGTGAAGAATATGTGTGGACTAAAAGTGTCAAGTGTAAACGCTCCTGCAATCTCCAGCAATGTTCTGACTCGTCATAGATCGATGAAGTGTCAGTAGCAATTTTTCCTCGAGTGTCAGCAACTTTTTAGTGTCAAGTGTAAACGGCCTCTGCCATCTGATTGCAGGTGGCAGCAACAAGGTGTCACGTGTAAACGCGCCTTAACCCTTTCGAGGCGATGACGTGCTGCAGGCACAACTTCTATTGATGTCTTCCCAATCGTGGTGACTTTGAACAATTCACCTATGACGTGCTGTGCATGCATTGGTCGCGAAGGGGTTAAACAGCAATTATAGGTTACACCATGAGCTGTTACACAAGAGTGGTGTAACCGGGCTGTCGCCACAGTTTTCTAACAAACTGACATCATTTCCTCGATGTATAAGCTGTATGAATCATACAGAGCGGACCGCGTGACCAAAGATTTTTGAAAGCTTTTACAAACAAGCGGCAGACACATTTTATTAACCAATTCGTTTGTCGGCTTTCCGTAGACCAATACTTAGTGCATAATTGCTGCATTTAGGCAGAAATTCATGACTCTTTAATGTGCTATCTATCCCTTTGTAGCTAGCTTTAATATAACTTAGCTAGCTTTACATTTCACAACATTATTTCATGTGAATATTTTTCACCATATTACGTAAATGCAGAATATCATCTAGGGATGCAATTTTTCGTTTTTTTGCGAAATTAGTCTAATGTAAATATTTAAAATTTATTCATCTAAACCCCGGTTTTTCCCGACTTTTCCGGCTTTTTGCTGTGGCTGATTGCGATCCCTGGATTATCATCTCCTTCGTAAAAACAATTGTCATGTATCATTTCATCTTCGTCTTCTCTTTATTAGAAATAAACGACTTGATATTTTGATATGTGACATATTTTGCTACAAACGTAAGTTCTAAAGTATTCGTTTTTGTATTTCAGTTCCCTATCTAATTTCCCTTCTGTTGTCGACGACTGGAATTACCTTCTTTCTATTTTCGGTATTGAAGTAGAAGAGAAAGCAGATGAAAATCAGACTGGTGGAAGCAGCTTACCTAATGAAAAGGCAAATTTTTGAATTCATTTTTCTGAAAAGTATTAATTGTCCATGCTTCAGTGAAGAGTCTTCATTGATAAGTTTACAACAATGTATATGTCTATATGTATTTTGTTTTGTGTATTACACACATCAACTCAATATTTTACTATAATAATGTCCTGACTTTAACAAACCATATCCTTGTAATTATGCTCGATATAGTAAATCTGACTTATTGACTTAAACTGTTGTTGATCGATTGATACTGATCGATTCATCTTCCAAGGTTCGTCAAACATGTGAGGAACGGTCAAAATTGTGTTGTAAAATGAATTAAGTTGTTAGTTAACTTTGATTTTTTGCAGATGCATCTCCTTTCGGTGTTTAGGGTTGTTTTTGTTTAATGAGATGAATTCCTTGTATTGTGCCTCACATCGTGTAAAGAGGTACTTTCACGCATTTTCAGTCATTTGAGCTATTGTCTGCCCTATCATGCGGTGCGTTTATACTTGCACGTTCGTGGCACTTTGTGTAAGTGTACACTATTTGTACGCTAGATGATGTAATAGACTGAACACTTCGTTGCTGAAACCTAAGGCAATTTATTACTTTGACAAATTTTGGGTCCCTCCATCTAGCATGCAGTCGCATACCGGTAGTCGTCGCTTTGTAAAGCTTTCTTTTGAAAACTTACTTAAAACAAAGAATTTCATAGACACGCACTTTCAAGCTACCGGTACATGTTCTCTTCCTGCACTATTCGAGTATAACAATTCTTAAGTTAGACAGCTCAGATATGAATCACACGTAACATTTATTTGTCGGCCATAACGGGAGATCTACAAAATTTGACCGTTTCAAATGCTCTTGAAATGCTGGACCAGTAAACACCTTTTAAATGTTCATTTTTGATCATAGTCGCAGGTGGGTTTTATACAGACAAAAAATAGTTTGACTACCGACGACGCGACGTTTCCTTTCACGACTCGTGTATGTTCATCTCATACATGAGATGTTGATGGCTTGTTTTTCATGACTTCGATGATTTTATATTATTTGTTTTTATAATTTGGAGCTCCTTTAATTGTTGCATATCGTCAAATTTTGTATTGATATAAATTTGCTTGTCTTATAACGTTGTTTTGCATTTTATATTAATAGATTGGGAAATAGTGAAGGCCATTTATGAAGTCATGGCACAAACATGATTTAGAACCGTCGATGCATTCATGATGGACATGTTCAAGGCCGGAGTGTAAGTCAATTGAAAGTACTCGACTTTGAAACATGTTTCATTATCCGCTAATCTTCTCAGTTCGAAGTCTCATTCATGGTTCATGCCGTTATAACCTTTTCATAGTGGCCAATAAAATGAAATATTCCTCTTCATTAGTGCCTCGCACCAGATGTTGGATGATAGTTTGTAGCCGTAATATAGCTTCTGATTTAGCGGTCTTGACATTACGAGTGGTAGATCCCAATCACGAAGATACGTATTTAATACGTAGTTTTTGGTATTAATTTTACGTATCTGTTACGGTACTTTTGGCCGCTGGTAGGGCGTTTTCATGCGTATCAATTAATACCAAAAAATACTTAAAGATACGTACTTCTACAGACTGAATACCGAAAAGTGCGTATTTTTAGAGCTGTCAGATACCAAAAAAATACTTGAAGATACGTACTTCTACAGACTGAATACCGAAAAGTGCGTATTTTTAGAGCTGTCAGATACCAAAAAATACTTAAAGATACGTACTTCTACAGACTGAATACCGAAAAGTGCGTATTTTAGAGCTGTCAGATACCAAAAAATACTTAAAGATACGTACTTCTACAGACTAAATACCGAAAAGTACGCAGTTTTACAGACTAATTAATACTTAGACTAAATTACCCGTAATATACTTACCCGTAATATTCATGAAATATAGAAAAATTCCACTAATAATCAGAAAAGACAAAGCAATTAATCCAAATTCATGTTTTATTGTTTTCATGTTTCATCAGTGGGTATCAGTCTGGCTCCGTCGATGCACCCGTTGCCCTATTCTTTTCAATTGTTCCGATATCGTTCGGTTGATCTCCGTAATGGACGAATCTTTATGTACTTTTCCAACAGCATCTGAAAATTAAAGAGTCCTTCTTAAAAAGAATGTACAAATAGCTATCTTAATCAATCAACGAATAGAATTATACTGTGTGCCGTGGCAGAGCCATTTATAGCGAGGCTGTAAATCTAATAGATAGATGCTGAAACACCCTGTATGGTACGCAACGCAACAATAGTAAAAGTATGCCAATTGAACATAATTTCATGAGAGATTACTATGATTCAAACCTCCTTTACGATGTAGATGCAACACGGACCAGGAAACACGGCAGTATCCCGTGTGAATCACACGACACCGGGAAATCCCACAAGATTCACCCGTGAAAAAAATGACCAATGTGAATCATTATATTTCATGCGAAACTCACGCGTGTAATTTTGTAAAGAAAAGAAAGCGCATGATTCACACGTGACTTACCTAATCAAGCAAAAAATCTGGTAACTGCGTGTCACTGAAGACATTAAGATGCAAAAACAAATGGGCTGCACAGGTTCTGTATATATATCAGAGTCAGTGGTCATTAACCAAAATTATACCGGATGAACATAAACCCGAATTAATCTTATCAACCGATTTGATGCTTCTAGATTTATAAAATCACTGATTCAATGCAGTCGTTTGAATCAGTTGTATCGCCATCTAATAGTGTTCCTACGGCTGAATTTATTTAATTGACGAAATAGATTTAGTTGCTTTTGACCTTGAAACAATAAATTGGTGATGTTTAGTGGGTTTCGGCCAGTATAAAATATATAGTTTTGCATTTTAATGCCGCAGCGTTTGAAAGAATATCTTTTGAGAGGAGAAATGGTAGTATTCCTTTAATATTCGCTGCTACACCTGCCTGCACAAATTTTATTACTTACTCTACAAATTGGCCAGCTATTGCTGAAACATAGGCCTACTAATTCCCCTTGGCGCTGGTATGTGATTACCAAATTACCATTATCATCGGCGCAAATGAAAAGATCATGATATAACTGCTTTGAATTGATAACCTCCACAGACATTAAATGAAGAAAACGTAGAAGTTACAATAACTTAGGTTAATGCTGGATGGCATTATAGATCTATTCCATAATTTGTATATAGAACCAAAACGTGTTGATTAACGTTTCCGTTAACTTCATGATGAATTCTGTGAGAATATTCATGAAATTAATGGAAACTGCCCTGTGGTAAAGGCGACGTCGGCTGGAGGTCGCACGATCGGCCAAATCAACTTTCTGCCGACGTTGGTAGACAGTTGGCCAGTGAGTCGGTGGCCGCTGATATGCCGACGGTTGGCGAATGGTCGCATTGCGATCCAAAGCCGACGTCGGCTCACAGTTGGCCTGTATGTCTGTGACCACCAATTTGCCGACCATCAACGTAAAGTTGGCTCATAGTTGGCCAGTGAGTCGGTGACCACCAATTTGACGACCATCAATCTAAAGTCAAGCATGCGGTTCGAGGAACAATAACTAGTTAGTGTAATGAAAAGCCGTGGCCAAATAGAGTTAAATCCATGCAACTTGAGTGAAATATTACACTCTCTTTCAGGCATTTAAAGTTGAGGCATTTTTATCATCATTTTGCCTGAAGTTTCTGATGAAACAAACTATCTTTCGTCCTCGTCTCCAAGTGGTTAATAGTTAGTTTTATCAGAAACGTATGAAAAAATGTTGTCAAAATATAATTAAAAAACCATTAGCGCATCCGTGCATATTTGTGAAACACGGTGAGCAGTATCTGTTCTTTGATGATATTTTACCAAAGTTGCATAAATTTGCCTTCATTTTACCAAAGCTTTTTATTACACTTACTACATATTGTTGTTCTAACTACATGCTTGACTTGGATTGATCGTCGACACAGTGGTCACCGACTCAATTGGCTTGGCCTTCGTGAAACCCCATGGCACAGACTACAAATAGGAATTACCAAGTTAGAAAATATACACTCACCTTGTTATGATTGTCATGTGTTCTGGAGTCGAACTCCAAATTGACTCCAAATGGTTGTTTTGAGATTTCATCGCGATGGGTTTTGTTTGCTGAACATATGATTTCAACAAGTACATTTTCGGTGTATGTGAAATTCATTCATAAATTATTCTACAATTACAAGAAAATCTGTTAAAGTTGACACATGATGAATAAAAGGCTCAAGCTCACCAGAATTAGAGAATGACATTCATCTTTCGTTACTAAGACTGGATTCATGAAATTGATGCTGATTATTCCAAAAGCAATTATTGGCAACTGTACCAAATAGACACATTTCTCAGAAATAATACAGAGACATATAATTGTTTGGAAAGAAATCTCGGAGATTTTGGAGGATCTGAAACTAGGTGTAATGAATAGCCAAAGAATGTCCTACAAGTCTATTCAGTTTGCAAATGTAAGGCTTGAAGGGTTAAGTCAAACATATTAAATCATATTAAACATTTAATCATATATTATATTATCATATTAGTCAATAGTAAAAGTAAATAATTCCAACTTTGCTTGTGGAGACAGTACGTAGGCTAGGCAGATAAAATGAATTCACTATTGCTTTATTTTGTTAAATTTCAATAATACTTTCATTTTAATATATCTATTTATTAAAATGAAATGAAATCCGCAAATGGTAATACCCACTTGACAATCGCTTATGTGATGACATATTTTGATGCACATGTAATTCATGGTGACTCAGTAAACATGCACCAGCTAGACCTAGACCTAAGTAAAATACCAATAATAATTTCAGATCAAAAAGTACTTTTTGAGATGAAAGAGTAGCAGTGAGTTAACATGTAAATAAACTTTCTAGTTATCATAAAACATCAAAATTATTTTTCTAAATTGCGTAACAGAATCTAGGTCTGTAACAAAAAGCAAGTCTTAATTGATTACATTGATAATACACTGCACAATTTAAAAGGCACGTCAATCAGTTTCAAAAATGAAGTAATTGAGAAGAATGAAGCCTATACTTAATTAGTAGCATAAATTTTAAAGTCGTAATTACGAAATTACAAGAGCAGATACAGATAATCAGGAGCAGATGCGGAAGGTCTCGACTACATGATCATGATCCATGAATCCAAATAACATTCAAATTTGTTGATTTGAGTCTTCAAAAAGCATGTTGGTACTTGATACCTCCCCCACGTTTAGAAATGTGTGTAAAATCAAGAAAAGTGAATAAATCGTCACAAATCTTGCCGTAAACTTAGTTGAGCATATTTTCTACCTGCATACCAAAATTCATGCAAATTGGGCAAGTACTTTTTGATTGAAAGAAGATAACTTGAAATGTAGCGATGTGACAGCTTGATCTGAATTCTTCTGACCCCATCATCTGAGCCAATAGAACTAGATTTGAGATATTCGTGAAGTAACAATTCTGACCAGAGCCACATCCCGCACACTTAGATATTTAACTTAAAAAAGTGTGGTCGGATAGTGGTCGTGGGAAGATTTAAAATAGCAGTGGATGAGACGAAAACAGAGAGAGAACAATGCACACAGTACACGAATGTAAAATGCATCCAACACACGAAGTCAGATCAACCTGCATGTTGACATTGGAACATTTGACTTTATCGTCTCTAATTAAAAGTAGGCTACTTGTCCGATTTGCATAAAACTTTTTTTGTGGGTGGACGAAGTTTTTCTACGTTGGCATGACGAAGTTTTGTGACAATTGGTTCATTTTAAAAGTTTTAGAGAAATTTGAAAAGTGGGGGAAGATAGCCCATAAGTTGCTGCATGCAGACTACATGTTGACTTGCAAGTAAAAATTGAGCTTGCATTTTGAAACTTACCCTTTCTATGTAGTTTGATGCACAATAACATGAGATGCATGGTTTAAATCCTGTTGCATAAATGAATTGAGAGGGAATTTGATTGCTTCCTTGCGTGGAAAATCTCTCATACACGTGATAACTGACTGCACACGAGCGTTCATAATTTTCGAGTTATTATGATAATTCAGTATCGTTGAAAGAGTTATATCTATCACTTCGATACGTCAATAATGCTGTAGTATCAGGTTCAGTGAGGGAGTCTCGTAAGTAGCATTCCATATATTGTGATGGATGAAGTAAGTAAATGACAAAAGCACAGGTGCGATCATGAAACTGACGATAGATGAAGAAAGAAAGCACATATATGTATTTAAATATCCTTTGCTGCGGCGACGCTTGGTGCTAATAACTGTCAATGAAATCACTGGGCTCGTTGTGCGCTTTGCTGTGATAGACCATGCAAGAGACTGAACGAGCAGTCAAGCTACTGCGCAGCTTTCCACTTGACGGCGAGGACAATGAAACAAGTAGGGAACACCAGACGCCAGACCACGCACACTGTGAGTCACAGGCATAGACGGTTTGTTGCAAGGACGCGGCGGTGAATTATCGACCGCTACTGTTCTGACAAATGAATGCATCTTCACAACTGTATTGACGCCGAATTTTTCTACAGTGATAGAAGGATAGCGTAGTCAGATCAGATCTCACAGACTGAGTGAGCTGATATTAACGCATCTGTTTGATTCAGCTGCTCTTTGATTCATTATCTAAAGTTCAGAAATTTTTAGTGAAGTAATTTAGCGAATACAACTGTATCAATCAAAATCAACAACATAGGTTTACTGAAGTA
Source organism: Prostheceraeus crozeri (assembly GCA_907163375.1). Lineage (NCBI taxonomy): Eukaryota > Metazoa > Platyhelminthes > Polycladida > Euryleptidae > Prostheceraeus > Prostheceraeus crozeri. Next base: position 272,620 of record CAJQUW010011891.1, on the reverse strand, counting down.
GAACCGCAGGTCCATATATATAGTATTCGATTGATTATTTCAAAGTGAGTCTATTTCTTATTGTAGTCACACTACCGATGATTTAAAAAGAATGGAGATCATCAATGACATGTTTTTAGATCGGAAATACGCAATGAGCATAATATGGGTTTTACATTCCATAACCGGCTTCAGCCCATATAAAACCGCAGTTATATTTTTCATTACAATGCATGATTCGCTATGAAGCCTAGAGCAGGTACAACTGCATTCGAGGATTCAGCACTACAGAAAATGCTGATACTGAAAGAACTCCCAGATAATGTCCGATATCCCACTTAAGATCTTGACATTGGGAAGCCAACAATACTCTAGTCCGACCATGGTCAATTGAAATACGAACACAATCCAACCATAGATAATTGGCCGACCATATGCCGACATTGGCCGACTATGTGCCAACACAGCATTTTCGGCCGACCTTGGCCAACTAAAATTCGACTAAAATCCACCCACATAAAATTGTGGCCGACAGTAAACCGACCATTGCCAACCATGAGCCAACACAATATTTTTGGCCGACTAGTAACCAACCAACAGCCGACCAAAATTTGCTGACCGACGATGGACCGACGTTGGCACAACGTCGCCTTTACCACAGGGAGTACTGTCTTCAATGACGCTTATCCTTTGTTGATGTTGCTACTATGACAACAGATAATTTTAAAAATTTAGCATTTCAAACAAATAGAATATAATGGAGTTACATATCGTTTTGTCACGATATATTAAATAATCGTTTGCTAGGACACTCGAGATTCTCTTACTGTTTCGACGAAGTGCGTCATAAAAATAAATGTCACAAATCCTTTTATGTCTACTTTTGCCTATTGATAATTAAAAAATATTGATAATAAAAACATTCGGATTTTACTGAATTTATGGGAAAGACAATATTTCAAGACAATTGATTTGCAAGGAGTTGTTAGAGCTCGTTCTTCAATTGAAATTCATCGAACAAAACATGGCATTGCTGAAAATGCTCATAAACGGGAGAGGTACGTCATTCATTAATTAAGTAATAAAAATAAATTGTTTTGTATTGTCCTCTTGCATCTTCGATTTTAAGAGTTGAAAAATAAAACGAATGCAAGATGAAAGTTCCTTCAATTTCTATATTTTGTTCTGCATATTGTTTCAAAACGCAACTACAATATGACAATGCGAATCATCGATAAAGCACATGCTACTCTATGTACAGGCTGGCAGGTTGGGGAAAGGAAATAAGATATACAATATACATTCAGTAGCTTTGTGAAAAACTAGACCGAAGAAAGAAAATACGTTTTAGTGTATTGTCCTTTTTCCTGCCTAGTATGATTGTACTGACTTCAGTGGTCCCTTTCTACTTGAACAAACGGATTAATTTTGGCTAACAAGAAACGTTATTTCATCGCTGATGAAATTTTTATTGTTTGTCGTAATTTTTAATGAGGTTTCTTCAAATGTTAAAACGATAGAAAATCCGATTGCAGATTCTTGATTAGATTAAAAAAATAATGCAAATTATTTGGATATCATCACACATTTGATGCCAGAGCAATTGGCTTCTTTAACGTATTGAATTCAAAGGATGTCCATTAAAACTACAACTAACAACTGCAATTTTAGCTGTAATTTTCGATGTGCAAAAGTAATCCGTTTGTTCAAATAGAAAAGAGCCTAGTGTTGGAATTATTTAATTATTGTTTAAACTTACAGATATCCAAATAAGACCATTTTCCTTATACTCATCGTGGTGAACTTTCTTACTATAACTGAATCCTATTAAAATGGAATATTTTCTTCATTACTCCTTTACTGGCGTCAGTGATGAGGTCATTTTTATAGTATAATGATATTTTGTATGTGAATTATTTCATCTCATTAATAGCCTCGCAGAGATCGCAAATTTTACTCCTTAAACAAAAAACTTCATTTAGAGCTACTTTCTAACCTAAGCAGAGTTGAAATATATCAGAAGAAATGTTAATGTCGTAAAACGGATAGGATTACATAAGTTATAAGTAAAAACCTCAGTATTGAATAGGATTGTATGGACCTTAGATCAATGCGGAGTAGGGTGCAGCAGATTTATCTGGTGCGTGTTAGAGAAGCCTGCACGTCCTAGGGTTAGTTTTGAGGTTAGAGGGACTAATCATAGTTCGGAGAGTCACTGCAGCTGTCAGATTCAAGGTCGTCGCACCATTCCAGTGCTGTCAACTTAGGTCGGTGAGCCTGATTTAAGGTGTTCGTTGGCCGTATTCGAGAATTCACTTTCGTTCATATCCACTGTTCAGTCGTAGCCTACCTAATTCATACGTTGCATGGGGCAATTCGTGTGAAACGAAAATTGTATTATCATTGTCTAAAGATTCTGAAATAGCATTAGAAATGTGCGTCCGAATATGAAAAAAAATATAATTTCCAAGCAGCTTCAAATACATAAAACTGATTATATTAAAATCAATACAAAATTATTAAATAATAAATATTTGAAATTGATTTGCAACGTGATACGATGAATAATATTTCATGTATGCATTAAGTATCATGATCTTACTATCGCATGGTAACGATGAAACGGGCAATTAGTTACTTAATAATTAACGATTGAAAATGTGCGTGTGAATCAATTACTGAAAAGAACGCCTAAAATATATTTCTGATCAATATCTTACGTGAAATCATTAAAACTACACACACACACACACACACACACACACACACACACACACACATATATATATATATATATATATATATATATATATATATATATATATATACATAGTGTTAAAAAAGTATCGCAAAATTTAATTGTTAGTTTTATTCAATTCATAGATCATAATGAGAAGTGAGAACGTATCAAAGAAGATGCTCAAAGTGTCCTCCGTCATTTACAACACACTTCGCCATTCTGTCTCACACAGACCTGCACACTTTTCTGCAAAGAGTCACATCAATGGTCTGCAACTGTTCAGAAAAAAGCAACCGCAGCTGGTCGAGAGAAGTTGGGTTGTGGGAGTAGACTATCTTTTAAAACACCCCACAAGAAAAAATCTGCTGGTGTCAAATCGGGCGACCTGGCTGGGCAGTCGATTGGTCCCCTCCTACCAATCCACCTTCCGGGAAATTTTTCATCAAGGAAAGCTCGCACAGTGCTTGCGAAATGCGGGGGAGCACCGTCCTGCTGAAACATAACGTCATCGTCGTAGTTTGCTAAGCGAGGGATCAAAAAATGTTTAAGCATGTAATGGTAAGACTGTCCGGTAACACTGCCATCAAAGAAATAGGAACCGATTAATCCAACAGAAGAAATACCACACCATACAGTCACTCCAGGCATATTGACGTCTTTTTCGATAATGTGATGCAGGTTGGTGTCATTCCAATAAATGCAGTTGTGCCGATTCAAATGACCATTTAATTTATAGGTGGCCTCGTCTGACCAGATGATGTTATCAATACTTGCAGGATTTGCTCTGAACATTTCTTCAAAATTCTCACAACTTTGCATTCGCCTGTCTGGATCATCCTCATTGATGGCATGAAATAATCGAGGAATGTACGGCTTATATCCTAATTTTTTCAAGGTATTGAACACAGTCACGTGAGATCTATTGTATTCTGAAGTATTGGATATTTGACGTGCAATACGACGTTTTGACGTTGGAGTATTCGGTTCAATTTCTTGCAACACAACTCTTTGAAACTCTTGAGATTTGCATACAGATGGCCGACCAGAACGACCCTCATCAGCAACAGACTCGCTTTCTTCAAACTTGTGAATGAGTCTCATTATTGTTGAAACATGGGGAGGGCTCTCACCAGCCTGTCTTGCAACTTCAGATGCATTGCATCCAGATGAATAATAATTTTTCACCAGATTTATTCTTTCTTTGATTGTGAAACGTCGAGCCATTTACGTAGAGCTATAGTTAATACGCAAAGCTGATTGACTGAACACGAGGAGTGACATTAGTAGATGAGTACAATTCAATGCTGGACAATCAATTTTGAAACTATGGCAGCGACTCGTGAAGTGGACGATTCTAAACATAAATGTGCTGCAAGTCTGGTAGCTTTGCAATATTTCTATGGTACCTAGCTTTCTATGGTATCAGTTCCATTCAGTCGTTCTCGATTCAGTTGTTTGCTGACTATGATGAAAATTTTGCGTTCCTTTTTTAACACCCGGTATATATATATATACTTTCGCGATACGTCGTATCGCATTCTCAATCATTACCTTGAGAATGTGATACGACGTATCGCGAAAGTACTCGGCTTGAATAAAAAGATAGCTGAAGATCAAAACTTTTGGGTTCCAACTCACTCTCAACATTATGCCTAACCCATCGTCACTATTTCAAAAGATCTCATAGTGTCATGGACAAGCTTATTGACATTTTTCTCAATGATACGCATACTGCTTGATGCTAGACGCTTGAGATTGGCCTGCGATGGAGGCAGAAAGGTCTCACGCGAGAAAATAAACATCTGTCAATAAATGATGCAGTTGAGTTACCTTTTAATTCAATTTCTGTTTGTTTCAAAGAATGAATATTTACGGTAAAAGCGATTATCATGATGCGAATTCACAATACATGTATTCGTTATAGTTGGCTAACATATGAACTATCCGATACTTGATATCAAACTGTCCGGTTACCGAATAACTGAAACATTATCCGGTGCAACCTTATTTCTCACGATCAATTTCACATACTATCGCATTCTGATGATATTCTTGAATTGTCTCTTAATCTGAACAGTCATGTTTATTTGTTTGGCGAAGACGTGCAAAGAAACATAGGTTAGCTGAAAACGAACGATACCTAATCGATCACGATTAATTGTACTTTGTAGGGACTCTGATGAATTTGCCGTATTCCAAAATGATCTTACATGTGTATGCCACAAGCTTGCAACTATATGAGGAACAGGTGAACTGAATACTCATGATATTAAGCTTAGTCTACAAGGCCTTTGAATCACTATACGACCGATACGCTCATCAAATGACCTATGTGAAAGTAGACCGAACTACTCTTACATCCTTAAGTCACTACAACAATGTCTTATTGCTATCTCTTAATCATTATCCCACATGACCGAGAAGTTTCAGGTTTTTGTAAAATATGGGACCTAAAGCCTTGTCAATTATTTTGCTTTACTTCAAGTTACGATGTTTTTTTCTTAAATATTGCTAATGATTAGAGATCAGATCCTAACTTAATCGTACATCGAGACTCTTCTAAACTTTGTCTCATCTGTCAACCAGCTTAATTGACTGAGCAATAACGAAATTCATCCTATTAAAAAATCTGATTTTATAATTGTATAAAAAATTTGTATTTCGTTTTCAGGAAATTCGTACATGGGAAGGCGACAAAACGGTAATGCTGAGCACTCTGGTACATAGCAACCCAACTACTTTTGCAAGGAACTATGCAATGACAGCATATGGACCGAGATTTTTGATGACACACGCATTTGACATTAACGAAAATCGAACAACAAATAGATCAATTGCTTCGGATTCGGTTGTCGAAGATATCCAAGGTGAGTTTACCTATAAGAAATACATTCGAATGGCCTAATGAGAATCTCATAAAATCGTCAAGAATTTGTCTTCAATTTGTAATTGTCAGGATAAAATAGTGTATTTGATCGTCAGGAAATGCTAAATTTGGGCACCGTCATGTTGTAATTTTCATTCTACACGAAAGATTTTATAAATAAACTTTGTTTTCCATTTTATTAAATGTCATACTAAAATTTTCTGTCATACACTAATGAGCATGTTTTTAAAGAATCTTGTCTAACAGGAATACTTGAGAGCTTTTTAAAGTAAGTTCTCAATTGCTTGGTGAGTGTTTGTGTTTGTTGTATTTGTATACGCGTGCGTGTTCTTTTCATTATATATGTTGGTGAAGGATTGGTCACGGCATTCTGGTTACTGCTTTATAGGCTATTTTTTCATATTATTTTTAGTTGGAAGTATATATATACATGCATAGGTATAATGCAAACATTTGAACGCACATCAGGGTGGCGCGCTCTTCAGTACTCCTAAAATCCGACTTGACCTTTTCAAAATTCATCAAATTTGTTTTCTTGTATGGCTTAAAACCCTGAAACAGTTCCATTATTAAGATTTGTCACTCAAAGTTCGAAACTAGTAAATTAATTTTTTAAGAATCGTCTCCTTCCTCCTAAGGCAAGCATTTTTTTCTTCATACCGTACAATTCATTAAATGCATTCAGAGAAACTTCCAAATTTACGCGGAAGTCCTTAACAAGAGTAGGATGCGCAATTCCTATGTGAATATTACAATTTTAAAACACCAGAATTACTGCTAAGGCAACAAATCAACTAATAAAAGAATTTAATGCTCTTACGCCTATTGATAAACAAACATATGTTTCAATGAAGTAATATTTAATCCGAGCCGAGAATGACATGCCGATTGATGTGTTCTCGAAAACGAGTGGAAAGATACCACCGGGTTAATTTATCATCAATTACACTAATTCATTACACTGCTCAAGATTTTTCAGGTAAGTGAAGACTTCCTAGGCGTTTCTTATATATCAGAGAGGTTTTATATGGAGAGTTCTCGCAGGACGCATGCATTTAAGATAGGTCATGAAGTCTTGCTACGTAAACCCAGTGCCGCATATTTTAGTGTCGATGGCTTACGAAATTTTTCTTTTATTTGTGATTTTAGAAACTGATCATGATTTTAGATTATCCATGCGCTAGTTCAGTCAGATTGCACGGATCTTGTTTCATCTTTCTATTATCAACAATTCGGCAAACTTTGAAAGTTGTGAGAAAACTTGTTCTTAAAAGGAAACTTAATACAAGTATGTAATGTAAGCTTATAACCTGAAGTGCAAAAGCTTCCACCAGTCCAGATTCTGATGTTAAATATTGCTGACACATCTTTGTAGCGACTAACAACGACATGCCATATATCAAAAGATAGATAATTTGTAGGCCAGGCCTTGAAGATGAATAATACCAAATTTGGCATCATCTATCAGATAAACTTTTACATTTCTGGATGATGCAGTAGAAGGTTTACATTTACCTACAACTGTTGATAATTCACTGCATTTTTAGATGAGTATATGGTGTCATTAATTTATTGTTGTGTATTCAAAATTAACCGTTGCAAGATTTTTTCATTGAATGGAAAAATTATAAATTAATTGGAAGCATTTTTGCACATTTCAGGACACAGTGTATTAATATAGTGCGTGAAAGCAATCCTATCTTATAACGCTGCATCATTGATTGGAAATCTGTGACTTTTTTTCCATGCTGTAAGTTAGTCACACCGGTGTTATACGTTTTCCCCCATCTTTCTCGGCCGGAAAATCTAATGTTGCTTACGAGTTCCCCCCAAGAAAATTAAACTACGCTCGTAGTGTTTTATTTTCCCCCAACTACTGAGACGCATTTCTGAGAACATCATTACTAAAACCAAAACGCAAACTGAAGATGCGACTACCGAGATATCGAGGTAGATGGCTTCTAGGAGACTTAAGTTCGATCGGCAGCCATCGCGCTGAACGGTCGGATTAGCCAGCACCTCCTGCAACATTGTGCATGAGTGTCGCTTGCCTGCACACCAGCTGCGTCATATCAACACAGCATGGTTATTCGATTTTCCGCCAGTGACTTGCTACAGATTCGAGGCAAACCTTGCATAGGTCTACATCGCAGTGTGAAGCGGATGATATTCTTCCTGAATATCAGAAATGCTGCACATCAGTGTCGATGCAGCCAAGATCCGCGAGAAATCCAACGTCGAATTACCGTCCATCGGCGAAGCCTTTCCACGCATCCACGCAGAAGCAGAGTTCTCAGATACCTCCCGAAGTGTGAACGCCATGCCCAACGACAATTCACATTTCTTACATATGGACTCTACAATATTCGATCTCTCAACAGCAAAGTGGACAACCTACTCGAAGTTGTACGTGACAACAATCTCGACGTGTTGATGCTTATCGAGACTTGGCATGACGAGGACTCGGTATGCCTTCGACGTCTACGCGCTGCTGGCTATACGGTTATCGACAACCCCCGACCGCGAACACGCCAAGACACCGTCAGAACAAACCATGTAGGCGTTGCAATTATTGTGACCGCTGGAGTTCGCATCACTCAGTTGGAGCTTGGGTTCGTGCCCTCCACCTGTGAGGTCTTATGCGTGCGACTGTCGTCAGGCTCTGACTCCTGTATTCTGATTATCTTATATCGTACAGGACCTGTCCCTTCACGCTTCTTTGTTGAATTATCGCGCATTCTGGAACTTTTCTCGGTCGACGCTGCTCCCTTGATATTGGCTGGCGACTTCAACATTCACTGTGAACGTCCTCAAGACCCACACACACGTCAGCTGCTGGAGACTTGCGCTAGCTATGATCTTGAGTGCCGCGTCGATCAACCCACTCATCGCCTTGGAGGGACCATAGACCAAGTGTTTGCACGTAGTGAGTCCACTTTCTCGACGAGCATTGTTGATCCTTGTCTTTCGGATCACAAACTCATTCAGTGGAAGAGTGCTCTTTCGAGACCGTCACCGACTTAATGTACTTGAGCTTCACGTATCGTCCATGAAAGAGCCTGAATATCGACAGACTTCGCTCCGTACTCGCAAGCACTATTCTCTGCGCTCCACATCAGTGGGACCAAAGCAGTTGCGATCAGCTCACGGAAACTTTTGGTCGAACTATCTGATCAGCTGTTGATGAGCTTGTGCCTCTACGATCAGTACGCCGCTGCTGCCGTGATTCAGATCCGTGGATTGACGGTGACTGCAGACTCGCGAAGCAACTCCTCAGGCGCATAGAGCGTCACTTCTTCTATGGCAATCTCTCCCAGAATGACCTTGAGCTCACTGACGACGATTGGAGAGCTTGTAGGAAGTATTACTACAACCTTCTCAAAGTGAAACGTCGATATTACTGGTACGCGAAAGTGTCTAGTGAATGCAAAAACCAGCGTGATCTGTGGAGCTCTATCAACTCTCTAATGGGTAGAAATCGCCTACCATCCAGCAAGGCCATTAGTCCAGAAGATGTCCTTGTACACTTTTCCAACAAACTTGCTCAAATCCGTGACTCCACCGCAGACTCTCCCGCTCCTGAGTTCTCGACTACTCCAGGTAGCTATCGTCTGAGTCATTTCCCGCCAACAACACCTGCAGATGTTACTGAAATAGTGTTATCGCTCCCGGACAAGCAATCAAGCTGCGATGTTCTCCCAACAAGAATAATGAAGCTCTGCATAGACCTCATATCCCCCTTTATTGCCTTCTTGATCAACAAATGCTTCAACGAAGGAGCGTTTCCAAGTAGCTGCTCTGATATGGACAATATCTCTTCATATCGACCGATATGTAACCTGTCCATTCTTTCAAAAGTTATGGAGAAGATGGTCGCCAAGCATTTTGTGCATTATTTGAACTCCAATGACTTATTGAATCAACTTCAGTCAGCATATCGAGCCAAGTACTCAACGGAGACAGCACTGCTCCATATTACGAATGACATTCTATGTGATATGGATGATGGACTTATTACACTCCTAGCAAGTTTGGATCTATCGTCAGCTTTTGACACGGTCGATCATCATGTTCTCCTTGAGCGGCTATCCACTTCTTTTGGAGTGACTGGACTTGCATTGCAATGGTTCACGTCCTTCATCTGTGGCAGGAGTATGTACTACATCTTCAACGGAGCCTTCTCGAAGGTAACACCAGTTCCCACCGGAATTCCCCAAGGCTCAACACTCGGCCCTATACTCTTCCTGCTTTACGTCATGGACATTATCCCATTTGTTCGTCAAATGGGATTGCGCATTCACGTGTTCGCCGACGATATTCAGGTCTACGGCTCGTGTGTTCCATCGAAGAGCGCGTCTCTTGCGACCAAGTTGACTTCCGCTATAGCCTCACTAGACCTTTGGCTGATAGCCAATAATCTGCTTCTCAATCCGAAGAAGACGCAATTCATGTGGTTTGGAACAGCACAACGCCTTCGAACGCTGCAGCTTCCGCCGATTACTGTGGGTGATCAGCTAGCTATACCAGCCACTACCATGCGTTGCCTCGGAGTTGTATTGGATCCCGCTCTGTCCCTCAAATCTCACGTCTACAGAACTATATCGGTCTGCTTTGGTATTTTGCGCCAAATTCGTACCATCCGACGTTCGATAACAGCATCTCTTACTGCAGCTCTGATACATAGCCTGGTCTTCTCTAGACTGGACTACTGTATTGGACTGCTCTCTGGATTACCAAATTGTGACATCTCCCGCCTCCAGTCTGTCATCAATGCCTCAGCACGACTTGTGCGCAATCTACCGCGATCCGCTCACATTTCCCCGGTGCTGCAGGATTTCCAATGGTTGCCAGCTCAAGAACGGATTGAGCTGCGCCTAGCGACGATAGTCTACAAATGTCTCCACGGCCGTGCTCCCACGTATCTCTCGAGACTACTCACGCAGACTGCTGATCTTCCGAGCCGCCGTCACCTTCGATCCGCGAGCTCCTCGACCCTAGCGTACCCGAAGCGGAGGCTGAAGTCTTCGATGAGGAGGCCCTTCTCATCGGCTGGTCCTCGCGCTTGGAATGCGCTGCCTGACAGTGTACGAGACTGCGATACCTTGGCCTCTTTCAAAGCAAGTGCACGAGACTTTTACTTATCCTGGCTGACTTTCTTCTTTCTTTTTTAACTTCTACATGTATAAATTCATTTGTGTACTGTGGTCTTGAAATCATTATTTGATGTAACGCCACATTTTTAAATAAAACTCGTGTCTACTACTACTACTACTATTTCCTGTGCACTTACATCTCTACCAAGACTTAAACCGTAGAAGCACTATCCTGTCTATAGCTGTCTTTGAGATGCCTCTCTTCTTCCGAAGGGTGAAATTTAGAAACACTTCTTTTGATACTCATTTTCCGGTCGGAAAAATAGATGAGGGGATAACACCGGTTTACTCTTCAATAACTGACGGGCTACGGCTTCGAATAGACCGAGCCGCAGTCGAGGCTATTAGATATGTATATTATCTGATCATGAAAAAGTACTATCTAAAATATGTCAAACTCCAACCGATTCTCCTCCTACCTTGTAGTCACATCATACATAAATGCACCATACACCTATCGATGGCTTATGTTCTCAGCTTTTTAATGAGCTACTATTCACTTGTTTCCGTAACTCTATAGACTGGACGAAGGTCAAAATGTAAAATTCATCACTTTTTAGAAATCGTAAGTTTTTAACCAGAAAACATTTTACTTAATCATGCATGAGGAGAAAGCGCTTCTTCTGAACATTCAATTATTGATGTCTCAAAATCGATAACCATGAAGTAATGTTGTTGCGAAATCACTGCATGATTTTATGTTTCTGATTGTATAAAAATTTGTTTACAATGGATTTTTGGCGCTAGCCAGCCGATACTGAAGGAAAGTTAGGCTATAGCATCGAACTGGTTTTGCACATAATCCCCTATCTCTCCGATTATGGGAACCTTTATTTCTAGGACTGGTCCACTTATAGGTTAACTGCTTTGTCCATTTCTTGTCATGTTGTATATGATTAAGAAACTTTCGTGATGCTAGTCAACCTATGACCAACCACTATTTGTTAACGTAAGAGTTTGATCTAGGCGTAAACAATGACAAACGATTCAAACATGGCATATTGCGTATCATTGGAAAGCTTGTTTAATTTTGATTAACGTAAGACAAACATGGCTTTAGAAAATTACCTTATCCGTTGTATGCATGTTTGAGAGCACTTTCCATCCCAAATTGCTCTCAGACCACATCGAGATCTAGAAATACATGTGCATTATTACGGACGGTTCAAACATTGACAATATAGCATATCAATTGAATGCTTTTTTGATGTGCAGAGCAAACGTCTATTATAGATATTGAAAGCGTGATAATGACCTTGTTAGCGGCAAAATCCAATGTAAACAACTTTTATACGATCAGAAACATAAAATTATGCAGTGACCTCGCAACATCACTACTTCTCTATTATGGATTATCGATTTTGATTAGCGGTACATCAAAAGAAAGCTCTGAAAAGTCCTTTCTCCTCATGCACGATTTATGGACATGTTTACGTGTATTCCTATTGATAACTTACGATTTCTACTAAGAGGTCAATCATTACCGTTGTATCAAGCGACCTTTTTGTTAGAGGATATTCATACATTTCCTCTAGCTTAACCACCGCTGGTTCGAACCTGCCCACGACTCGACTGATGAGACCCAACAGATCGAAACATGTCTCGTGGTGGTTACATCTGTTGACATTTGATAATATATGGAGATGTAGGCCTTACAGGATGGAAATTTTACCCGCCTATTCTATACGAACATGCACCAAAGTGTCTTACAGCAGAAGCTTATAAGACCAAAAGCAGGGGGATAAAATGGGGACGAAATTGAGTTATATTCGTCTGAACCATTGAAGTAATGGCGATAAAACAGAAAGACAAGAAATTGCTTAGCGAAACCTGATTGAAAGTGAGATTGACATTATCAATCAGTCGAACTGGCTTCCACTGATAACGGAGCTGCGAGGACCGGCAGACCAAATGTGCTAGCAAAGCTCCGCCGTTAGAGGCCGGACGTGCACCTTGTAGGGATCTATTTTCATTTACCGGTCGACTCGAGCTTTAATGTCGGAATATAAATGTTTGCGCGATGATTAATGAAATTTCCGTCTTACTTCAATTTCAATGGTTAACGTATTGATTATCTTCAGTCTGACCCTATAATTGTTCTTGTAATCAGGGTTGTTTGGTAGTACGATGGATTTTAATTTTGGAATAGAAGTTTCTGACAGTCAGATTCGCAGTCAGACTTCCGCTGCTTGTGCAGAGAATGTTGTGCAGAGAATACAGGCTATTACTCTATACTAGGGATATACCGATTAATCGGCCGATCAGCGGCCTTTAGAAGATTATTGTTAATTTTAGTCAAAATTTAGTGATTGTTAGAAAAAAGGATTTGGATTTTTTAGATTTACTACCAATTTTTTAGACTCTACTTAAACACTACGCTACTAAATCTGTACTTGAAATCATTTAAACATCAAATGCTTCGCTAACAGCAATAATTCTGTATGTATCTAAAAATAGCAATTACGATACTCGTTCCCTTAGCTCAGCGATGAGTGACCTCATCTGAACAGAAAAGTCACCTGAAACCTTGCAACAACAAGTGGGTTCCTGTCACTCATGTTATCATTGGCTAGAAAATTGATCGGCGTTATTCTGTTATTTCAATAATGACATAAATTTGTTTGAAATTTATTAACAATAGCATTACACAATAAACAATTGTGTATCTTAGTATCCACTAATCTCTTACGAGCATGTACTTTCAGTAGCCTATGAGAATACTTTAAAAAAATGATTGATCAACATGCAAAACCAAGCAACTTAACGTATGGTCAGAGTCTATACCAACATCACAATGCCTTTGAATGGAAAATTTAGAACTTGTGTTGCTTATTATTTGATTAGCTATACTACAGAGATGTTCATAAAAAAACGGACCACCTAATTGGTGTCTCAATTCAATCGATTGTCATGCCCTACAAACTTGTCGCACATACACGCGCCATATATCATTCGAAATCTCACATTCTCAGCTTACAAATATGCTATCATGAACTTGTATCCGTAATTGTGTGGTCTGGGCAATGGTCAAAACGTAAATATCGCTCAATTTACAAATCATAATTTTTCAATTAGAAGGTGTGTGAGTTTGATAATGAATCAGACACGAGGAGAGAGAGCATTTTTTGAGCTTTCTCTTTATGTATAGCTCATCGAAATCGATGGACTGGAAGAGAAATAGTGATATCATGAAAATATCACAAAATCGTAGTGGTTAAAATGAAAAGTGATTAAAAATGTCATATTCTCAATTTGTCATCAAAGCTTTCGTGTTCGGTCTCTTTAGAAAGCATAGAATATAAGTAGTAAGAATATGTGTTATTCAGATCAATTCAGTAGTTCTTTTTCAAACTTCATTCAACACTTTCCCCATTACCGCTAAAAGCACACAGTCACCTTTGCAAGGTCAACACAGAGGATATCGAATTCGACAATCGAGTCTGCATTCTGCAGACTGATCAGCACAGTAACAAACAACCAAGTGACGAAGGCGTGTCCTTGTTTGGCGGCTGCATTGTACAGAAACCAGATGTCTTCGTTTGATCGTTTGACTTGAGAAGAACTTAGCAGTCATGAGAATATGACATTTTCAGTCACTTTTCATCTTAACCACTAATCCACTATGATTTTGTGATAATTTCATGATATCACTATTTCTCTTCTATTCCATCGATTTCGATGAGCTATACATCAAAAGAAAGCGCAGAAAATGCTCTCTCTCTCATCGTGTCTGATTCATTATCAAACTCACACACCTTCTAATTGAAAAATTACGATATGTGAATTGAGCGATATTTACGTTATGACCTCTGTCCAGACCACACAATTACGGATACAAGTTCATGGTAGCTTATTTGAAAGCTGAGAATGTGAGCTTTCGAATGATATATGGCGCGTGTATGTGCGACAAGTTTGTAGGGCATGACAATCGATTGAATTGAGACACCAATTATGTGATCCGTTTTTTATGAACATCTCTGTATCATTAACTTTCATTAATTAACGTATGTACTTTTAACTAGGACAGTTCATTTGGTTCATTTTAAACGTCGATTTCAAATGAATTTAAATGAACTAATCGGTACACCCCTATTCTATACATTTTCGAACTAAGTGGGAAAAACAACTTGAACGAAAAGTGAAAAGATTTCAAACAGCAGGCTTTTTCGGTTTTTCGGAAAGTTGTGAAATTCTACTCGTTGACTTAATCCATGTCCTATGCGTATCCAGTGTAGTCATAATTTCGATGTTTCAGTTCCTTTTGTTGTCTTGAGGATCGGTGACTACTTTATATGTTTAATTGCCAACTTGCATGCGTTAATGGCCTAATTTGTCCCAATTTTTATTTCCAAAAAGGGGGTCCTGGTCTATAAGGTCTTTGTATATGTGGTCCTAAACAGCTCGGTTTTTGTGTATCTGTCCAAGGGATGTCTCCCTATCAATTTTACATAAGTCTTTGCATAATCTAATTTCTAAAACGATGTTTCTGTTAAAATTGTAGGTGGAAATTCAATAGTCTTTTACATTTCGTAGAAGTAGGTCTACTTTCAAACTGTAAGAGGCAATTAATTTTCCGTCTAATATTGCAGCAGTAACATAGGTTCTAGATGTCGCTCAGAGCGGTTCTATTACTTAAAATTGACTACCAAGCTCCTCTGGGTCACCTTTATCAAGACCATTTTGACTTCGACATCCTATACAATCTCTATTTGAAAAAATATCGATAACCATGCAGAATACTGGAGTCAGAGTAAAGCTGCTTACATATATTAAAATGTAAGTGGTACCATTAGACATATGTCAGAAGTCCTTCGCATACTTTGTATTTGCAACTGTTTATGTTCTTTTTTTCAGGAATGTTGCGGAAGGTTTTTAAATTGGATCCTACGCAGTTCTCCCATATGTGGGAGAAAGTTCGGGAGTCACTGAACACAAAAGGCAGGGAGTTAAAGAAGAAAATGAAGATGAACAGTGACCATGAACCAGATGAACGATGAACAATGACTATGAACGATTGTTAATAAATATATAAAATTTTAATAAATAAGATACGTGATGTAATGGAATCAGTATTCTTTTTACCGGGTTTTTAATGGGTTTCCAGCTCGGATGTCCACGTGTGAGTTTAGCGTGAAAACGCATGTTACGTCTACACCTGTTAATTCAGCGTGATATTGCGTTCAACGTGTACACGCGTGGAAATATTTATGTGTTCACGTGTTATCACGCCGTGATCACGCGGTTACACGTCAATTATTGACGTGTGCACGTCACGTGTTTCTCGCGTGATTAATCCGTGTTGTCCGTCCCGTGAATGCTCAATTAAGCAATAATTACCTGTCATAATTGCCACAAAGCCTCCAGGTACGGCTGTTAGGCTACGTTTGTCTTTCTTCCCGTCGCGGCTGAATTCACTTATCAGTGACTCAGTCATCAGAGACCGCAACATATTCATCACCGTCTGATTTACGGTACCACCAACCCGGCGCGTAAGGTACTTGATCTGAAATAAGGAAATCATATCCGATATCAAGAAGAATACGATTGCATGAGCAGCTTTCACTTGATGAAAACGAAATGTTATTATAATCGGTCAAAATTAGATTATTAAATTAGGGTAAACTTTCCTAATTCGGACACTTTTGACTACATCCTATCTAAAGCATTACATCTCACTTGCCTAATTTGAACACTCCACTTTCCTAATTATGGACACTACTTGCCTAAATATGGACACTTATTCTGTTGCTTATCAAGCAGTAAGACACGAACATTAAGTCCAAAAAAATCTCGATCACCATCTGAAATTATGAATTGAGAAAGTAAAAAAGGTTATCCAACTTCGTATTAATTATATTGATGTACGTGTAGGACTAGTCAAACTCTGTCAATGAAATTCAGTCAAGCTATTTCGTCAGGAAGTCAATAACGTTTCTGACACATGCCTTACAAAAAAATGTTCCGATAGTACTTTTTCCACCGCATTTTGCATGCTCCCACCTCTGACACTCCATGCACTGGAGCCACTCATCTCCGCTTGCATCATTGTAGTATGAGATCAGACATTGAGGACATGTACTTTCATCCGTTTGAATGCTTGATGTTGATGGTCTTTCATTGACATTAACATTGAAACGGTAGCTAGTGAGTAAAGCAGGCTCTCTCATTCGCTTGAAGGAATCTTGAGCTGCTTTCCGACTTGACTGTATGGGAAGCTGCAGCAACTCTGTAAAGGAAATTTCTACAATCGATGTTTGAGGCTCCATGCCATATGTGTAATTGATTGATTCCAGTACGAGGTATCAGGAACCATCATTATCGACAACAGTTTCATCTGCTCGACTGTCGGTGATGTTCATAGGACTCTCACTCATACACGATGGCTCTTCAACATGATTCATGACTGGGTCATCGGTTACAGGTGGATCTGTGTTGTATTCGATTTCCGAAACTACCTCTTCGATTGGATTTATCGGTACGATTGGAACATCGTTCTCCAGTACATTGGTATCATTCTGTGATACAAATTCGGAATAAACATTTTTGAAACATATCACATCAGCAGACGATCCCAACAATTCCTTTGAAATGATAAAGGCTTGCTTAGGAATCGCATCGAATGAGAGTGGGCACAAACCACTCTTTCGAAATCCAGAGATGGCATTTTCAGGCTTACATGCTTTATTCCAAGCAGCAGTGAAGACTTCTCCAAAATTTGCCCTTGAAATCACCGACCCAGGATTGCTATCCATGTAAATACGACATCTTTCTCTCCAAGATCTTTTGAAGGGTCCGTAGACACTTACGTCCAAGGGTTGAAGATAATTTGAGGTGTGAGACGGAAGCCCCAAAATGTCCACATTTTTCTTGTTTGTTTCTTCAAATAAGGCAACACTTTCATGGCTTGTGTGACCGTCCATGATTAGAGCTACTCTCTCATTATCAGAGCGTTATGGAAGATGTTTGACGAAATGCCGAAACCATGCGAGGAACAATTCTTTGTCGATCCATTCAGATTTGGAAACTTCAATCAATGATCTTGGAGGTAGTGATTCAATCGTGGGTTTCTTAGTCCCTTTGAAAATAATCATTGGTGCTATATAGTTCCCTCTGCATTGCAGCAAACAACAATTGTCGTGCTTGAGCCTCGCTCAGCGGATGAAAGTATTTGAACATTCTTTGCTCCTCTCTGAGCTAAAACCTTGCCACCCTTAGTCGCAATTTGAATGCCGGTTTCGTCGACAGTGTAGATACGACTTGGAGAGTTAAGTAATCCTTTCTCAGACGAAGTAGCCTCAAGACATTCATGATATGCTTTGATTCGATCTTCTTCCATTCCCAAGACTCGGTTTCGCGACAAATTCTCTGGTTGCCTCAATGTCACATTTGGATTTCGTTTCCTGATGGCTGACCACCATTTCCAGCCTGCTCGTTTTTCAGTCCGATTGAAGCGATGTGGAATACGATTTATTTCACAGTATTCAAAGATGAGTTTCCTAGCCGAATCAACCGTCATTGGGAAGCCTCTTTTCTGACGATCAAAAATAAGTTCACAAAGACATTTCTCTCGTTCACAAGTAAGTGTCACTGGACGGCCTATTGATGATCTTGAATTATCATTCTCTTCGCAAAGCCATGCTCTTCGCAACGTTGTTCGAGGCACGGAGTGTGCTTTGGCAATTCTTTGTATGCGGACCTTCCGTAGACCTGAAATGAAAGACCTTATCTAAGATGTAATATCAAGAACTCTCTGTCAAGAACGTCTCTATCAAGAACACACTGTACGTTTAGAAAAGCAATTCCAATCAAACCATGGCAATGAGCGGAGCGAATGATATGATTTATATATATTAACAGTCTACCTATTGTTCTACAATGTAGCTTAGTACTTCGATCGTTGCACAAAGCATCTTCAGAGCTGATGACACAGTAAGAAATTATTAATTTAAAATATACTTATTAGGCTATACGTTGCTTCACCAAGCTAAAAAATGCTCAGACTTAGGTCTATTGAGAATAATTTCATGTGACATAGGATGTGACAATATGTGACAAAATTTAGATGTTATTGTTTAATATCTACGTCTAGATCGTCGTTTATTTAAGGAAGCTAGATATAAACTATATAGCCTCAACCAATCAATAGTTGAGAATTTTTGATAGGCCTACGAGGTTTGTAATACGCCATAATGTCATTTCTTTTGGAAGAAGCTCACTATTTCATGTAAATTAAAGCATTTAAACAAAAAATATATGCACTGTACATTATACCCTAGTAGCACGAGGACTAAATGCATCATATTTATCTGGTAGCATTACGGATGGAAGAACCATCGGCCACAGTCTCCATAAAAGCTGTGGTTGAATTAATGTGGTTGACACCCCCGGTCTAGATAGTTTTGTGACTTACTTATCGCTACTTCTTTGCTTGAACACTGACTCTGTGCGAACTGTTCGTTGACATCTTCTAGTGCCTCTTGCATATTCTCTTGATATAGATTTCTCTTGAAAGAGAGAGAGAGAGAGCCAGTAACCTCGTTATTATGGGATGTGAATAGACAAATCAGTTCGACGTCATCGTTGTTAATGACAACGACTATATCGACGGCAGGCATCATCAGCTCAATTTTCTTGTTCTATTCTTGTTTCACAACACATCTTGTCTGTTTCTTGTTGGCACAGCACATCGAGGAGAATCTCGTATCCCCATTCAAGGCTCTATCACTTCATATGACTCGAATTTATCAGAAAAAACTACATCAAAAAGATTTTTTATAAAACTGTCCATAATTAGGCAAGTGGGGTCGTCATTCATTGAAAAAGTGTCCAAATTAGGCAAGCGGAGTTAAAGATGACAAAAAAATACACAAAGTCCTCTAGAAGAAAAAGTACGCTACCTAGAAACATGCGACAAATTGCAAAAGAAACTTCAGAAATTTCTCTGTCAATTCATATAAAATACTCATGGAAAAGACTTAAGTTTGACTTCGTAATTATACTCTGAACTTAAGGAATTTTGCGCCAATCCTCAGGTCTCACACACAAAGGAACGACTTTTTGGAAGAAAATTGGTTCATACAGGGGTGATATTAATCACTTAGAAAATTTCTTTTAGAGGTTTACATACTAGAATGGCATAGAATACAGGTTGCGCCTTCGAAAATTTCAATTCCGCTGATCTTGACTTAGTAATATTCGTATTTTACTTAGAGGTGTCCAAATTAGGAAAGTGTCCGAATTAGGAAAGTTTACCCTATTAGACTAAAACATATGTTTATGTATATATCTAAACACATAGCTAAACTTCATGCACCACTCCCGCCTTTCAGTCTATAAAACGACATAAACAACGACAGTAACAAAAAAGCCGGGAAAGCTTGATCAGTAAAGAAACTTACCAATGCCTTGCGCTGTTTGAAGTCGTCCTTAAGGAGACTTTGTCCGACAGTTATCAACGATTCATTTGTGTCGCACGGGAATTAGTCCAAAAATGAATTTGAAGCTGAAGGGCGAGAGAGGTCAGCATTTTCCTCCAGCCGTCTTAACAGAGCCTTTTGGTTCTCCTCGATATCGACCATTTTCTTGTAGGTTCGCCGGAACCATTCCTCGACATGCAAACAGTGTCCGGCGCACCCAGCGACATCTTCTGTTGAATAAATGGTTGAATTACTAAATACCAAAACAGTTTTTCAACATAATTCACATTAATAACAGGGTCATTACATGCCAATTCACCAAATGTTCTGTGGCATATATTCTCAAATTTCCATACACCCATATTATTTATTGAAGCCCATCTACATGATATCCGAAGCAAATCTACCAAATTAAGGGGAAAATCGGTATTTAAGTATTTCCCTTAATTAAGTGAGAGTGGACAATTAATTAAGACTTACATCATCGCTTTAGGCTTTAATTGATTTGATGAAGGGCTCCTATGCCTAAAGTGAATTTTATCTGATTGCATTATATAACAGCTCCGCAATGGCCAACATGATAAGAGAAATCGAAGGATATCCGAAGTTTTTTGGATAAGGTCACTGACATGTGTTGTTTAAGTGTTATTTGGTTACACTTAATACGAATTAATGAAATGTAGTGCTTATTTTGTGGTCTGTGTCACCGATCTCCATACAAAGCTAAAGAAAATTCTGTTAGGCCTTTCCTCCGATATTCCTATTGAAATTTAAGACATTTTTTACTTCGTGTAAACAATTTCTCGTCATAGCTACTTCCAGACAAACAGATCGAGTGATTTTAATATCGTCTATCTGGAACTGTAAACAGATACAACTTTTTCTAATCGAAGTAAAATAAACCGATGCTGCTATTGTAAAACTTTTTGTAAAACTCAGATTTATCATATTTCACCGTATAAGCGGTCTTATCAACTTACATCTTATCACAGAAATATAATCGATTATTAGCGATTCAGACAAAACATGAGATGTCTTTATTTTGTGGCAGAGATTGTTGATCTCGATGATATGGCCTTTTTGAGAAAGGAAACTAGCTACACTGTGATGTAACGTACCTGAGACCAGCGTAAAAATATCACCACCAACCATCGGAATATCCCCAGAAGGGTAAGTAGATAGTCCAGAGAAATGGCGTTTCCTCCGCGGAACAGCATCACTACGTGACATTATTGCTTCAGGCACCACTGAAATGACAAGTAGCTGATGAGCACGAGTCATTTGTCGATCACTTGAAATGTAGGCAGTCATGACTTAAGAAACAAAACAATACAATGATTCAGTGAAATAGCTTGGTGGAAATAGCGACAAAACATGCAGGATTTACTGAACGAAGCAACTCAATTTCTTTAATTCGAAAATGTCGACAAAACATGCAGGATTTAATTAGCAAAATAATTTTTGTAAATAAGCAATTGCAGAAAACATGCTGTGTTCAACATGAAATACAATCGTTCATGCTCCAAAAAACAGGAGTATTACTGAAACTTACCACTCTCACACCTCAATTCCTGAAATGTACATTCAATGTCTTAACAGGCTGCCTCAATTTTAATTAGAAAATCGAATCATTTGCTTCTTGTTATGCTGATCAGTGATACGATGTAGGAAATATTACCAGACCAATGAGACCTAATGAATAAGAACAACATATCTATCATTCAATTATTAATGTGATTACGCGTCAGTGTAAAAGCATTAAAGCATTAATGATACGACCAGCCAACTGTTCACGCCCACATCTGCCATATTGACAAGAAATCTTCGCAACGTTGACAATTATTGCAATATCAAGGAAACAGGACGATGCAGGTTTGCGCATGGATCCCTCTCATCCCTGACCTACTTCAATGTGTTGGTATTCTCATGTTGCACATGCCATGATCATTGTGTAATTACCCGAGCACTTACCCTGTTTCAGTCTGTGATTGATTTGGAACATTAGGCCGAACAGTAGGAGATGTCACCGGTTCGGGCTCTGAACGTGATGATATACCCGTATGTGAAATCGATTCCATGTCAGAACAATCAGTCGACGACTGGTGAATTGGCGGGAGAATCTGTAACACCCAAGTGACGTAACCACTGCATGTATTGTAGACTAAATGATTTATGAAAAACAGGTTACAGTTTACGCAAATAAAATCCTACGATTTTCATGTATGTATAACGATTTAACATTTAGACATAGGCTTACACTGTATAGTGTACACATTATATTATGATTAGATATAAGTCAGTTTTTGTTATTCGGAATGTTTGTGATAAACAATTATTATTTGGCGTAAACCCTTGTACTAGATACAACTGCAACTATTAGTGGTTATTCTGGTTAACATTAAATGATTATCCACAAGAATTTAATTTATCTGCTATATAAGTAGATTTATGACCGAAGATTTGCTGTTGCTTCACGATTTGGGATCCAAATTTTTGGAATAAATTGACAAAGCCAAAGACCTACTGGTTTCAAAGACCAGTCAGTAATTGAAAACTTACCGAAACAGGAGGCAATATCTGTCGCACACGAGGAATTCGAATTGTTTCAAAATTACTGACGATATTCTCCAGTCTGTACCCAATGCCTTTCATCTGCTTGCAGAACCGGAGCGTATCCTTCAATTTATCCTTCGATGAAGCTATTTGGATGACGATAATCTATAATTTACAAAGATAATCACGTTGACAAACATAAAATTGAATTTTCTTGGTAGAATACGTCGATTCAATTTCACAATAGATCAATTTTTTCAAAAAGATTCACTACAAGAAAGCCAGTGATTCTTCCACACTGCATTTGTTTATTAAAATTGTTGGTAAATCTCAAATATTAATAGTAATATGCTTTATCCAACATTTCACTGCAACTTTCCAGATGGTAAATTCAAGTTACACGCAGGTCACAATGACTTACTCCTCCCTATATTAGCACAATATATTTACTTACTTGGTACACCTCGAAGTCGTACGATGCTGATAGAGTAATTTTTCGACCATCTTTTAGCTCTTGAAGGCGCTCCTCATTCCATCCTTCTACATCGTTGAATTCGTAGATGTAAAATGATTTGTCAAACTTGAAATAAATTAGTGCAAATTGAAATTCGTGACATCCTTGGTAATTCATCTGAAACGGGTGATAATCATGATGGGACAACTGACCGCAATGATGCCTCATTCAACTTCATTTGCACCATAGACCTTACAGTCTATTTGATAATCTCTTCTATTCATAATTATCTTTTTGGATATTTTCATAATCTACATGTCCTTTGACTGTAGATATTTATAGATGCATTTTTTAAATGATTCCTAAAATACGGTCGGCTTTGAGGTTTGCGATTATTGAATCTATTCGTATTTCTGAATCCATTTTGCTGAAACGGTCTCCTGTTGTAAAATGAAAAGTTATTTCTTGTTCTTTTAAACGAACTATCTATCGGAATCAAGTGTAAGTCAGACTTGAAAAAGTCACTCTTCTTGGACCAAATCAACTCACTTAAGGTAGCCTCCTTCTCAACAGATTCTCTCCACTTTCTAATTTTATCCTCTGCCTTCGCTTTATCAAAATTACCTTGAATTCTGTTTGTAATGTTATTATCAATTCTATCCATGTAGTCCCCTTTCACAGATCCCATCATACGAAGTCGCTTGATTTCGTGCTCTACTTCTTTAATTGTAAGCTCCTTTTGCAACTCTCTTTCTGGACTTGTCTGATCACGATATGGATTCTTATTAAAATATTTTTTCGGAACCCTAGGAATATTCTCATTCAAAGCACTTTCATATATAGCTGCAACTAACTCACTTCCAAAAATTCGTAGTATGAAAACTTGCGTTGCTGCAGCCAGCTTTTTGTTCCACTCCACGTCTTTTATTTCATTCACACATTCCATCTGATTTTGTAAACGCAATGACTGCACTTCCGCAATCCATTCAGATTTAAAGGTATTTATAAAGAAATTATTGATAGTATGCAACAGGCTTGTTAAAGATTCAACTTTATTAGATAATCCATCCATTTTCTCTTCAAATCTAATGAGATCGTCTTTCAAGTTGCTTTCGCTTTCGTCGGTTCTTGCTTGTGATCCCCTAGTGGGCACCATTTGAGAAAAGTATAATGAAACAATAGAAAACCAAGTTGGAAATGATATTACAAAAGTATGACCCACCAGAAAATCAAAAGCAAAGTTTGCTACTGCCGATCGATTTTGACCGCTACGGCGGCTTTTCAAGGCAAACTGATTTATTCAACAAAATTTTACACAAAATATTGTTGAATATGTCTACAGCTTTTTCATTTCTATTTCAGATATTTCCAAATGAATTTCAGACATTTCCAAATGAATTTCAGATTTCTCCAATTGAATTTAAGATATCTTCAAAGATTGTTGATAGATATCTGAAATTCAATCTGGAAATAAATATCTGAAATAGACATGGAAAAGGTGTAGATCTTGCCAATGTAATTACAAATTTAACATTTTCTGTGTTAATTTACTTTCATAGATTTTAGTTTTGACTCAATTGAAACCGTTTACGCCGGGGGAACTTAGTTGGGGCAAAATGCAACTTGTGCGATCTGGCTTCCATGTTTTTTGATTGGCATTTATATTTATCAGGCCAATTCTTGATCTGCATTGTTGGCCCTTGTCCAAAGACCATGTACTCAAAAGCAATAGTGAATTCACAAAATGCTGCGCCGACAGGATGACAAAGAAGGAAATCTTTTTAAACGTTCTGTACGCTCATCATTTTGAAATATTGCTCCGATAATCTACCAATAGTATAATCAGACACATATGCAACTTGTAATGTCGATTTACAGAACATGCATAACTCCAGCTTGAAATCAGAGGCCAAGAAATCTTAGAGTAATCATTTTACTTTAAAGGGTTCCCCTGTTCACTAAATTTGAATAATTTTCAAAATCTCTACATGCATTCGAATATCAGCTTCCAAAATATCACATGTGTCATTCAATGATTAATTGAAAAGTTCCAGCGACATTTCATTTATTTGAGAAATGATTGTAGGTAAAGAAACTTTCAATGTGTTTATTCCAGAAAAGCGCCAGGTTTCTTAACCGCTTGAAGGAGAAATTATCCAATAATTAGACTTTCTTTCTGTGAATTCTTCAGATGTTCTTACAAACAGCACACCGAACACTTTCAATTATGACTTTGTGAACCAAATTTTAATTCGCATTCCAATATTGAAAAATTGGAAAGTTGTTGTCAGTGACTGCTACAAATAGACACACTATATTAATCCATGGAATAGAAGGCTATTTCACATGAGACAATGCCGCCATCTTACTTGCAATTCTCTTCATAAAAATCCTGTAATTTGCTGTCAACAACTTCCACAACCAACTTGGCAAATAGTTTCACTATGATACAATGTTTTAGATCGAATCTGATCTACAAACCATAGATTTTTCCATGTGCCATCATTGTACATAGGCAAGATATCAAACTTCCATTCTAGTGTACTATTATCCACTTCTATGTTCGTTACGTATCTCCGTAAATCTATGGCTTGATTCATTGATATGATCTGTCTATATACTAGTCGCTTCGCTCGTTCTACATATTCAATGTCGTATAGACATCGCATTAACATTGCTATAATGTACGTAGATATCAAAATGATGGCGCAGACATCAAGAAGCATTTAGAGATGGATCGAATACATGGACAGACATAGCTTCCTTGGATTCTCTGTCCAAACGATTCGCATTAGGTGGTAACTGGTAAAATGGCGTGGCTTTGAAATTGCCACCACAGCTAGATATACAATGTATGGCGACTCACTTTGAGAGAAGTGTATATTAAGTGGTTAATTTGCTGTCTATGTACTGTCATTCTATGTCTAAAGGTATCCCCACATTGTCCGATATAATATTGTTTATAGGTATCACAAATCAGCTTGTAGATGATGTTAGATGATTGACAGTCCAAATTACTTCGTAAATGAAGGATATTAATAGCACTTCTAGTTGTTTGAAATTCAACTTGACTGCCCTCTACAATTACTTCACAACCCCTACATCTTGGTTGGCCTCAATGTACGAGTTACACCAGTTATAGTTCTTCGGTTGCTATGTGACAGCAAATATTGCAATGATCTTGGTTGTTTGAATGATTTCAAAAAGTTGCATTCACGAAAAGGGTTTAAAAGATTCAGCGTATTAGAAACCAGACGAATTACTTTGTTATGTATATCTGGATTATTCTTATTCTATTCATGTACGAGTATAAACGGGAATATTGCTTTCTGTTCTTGCTTAACATTTGTTTCATTGTTCTGGAAGTTAGCTTTCATAATTGCATCGTTTATCAATTGCGTTGGGTAACTCAAAGTCTTCAATTTAATAGGTTCTTTAAAGTTTTCAATCTTCTTCTTATCCGTTATAGGCCTAACTCCTTACTAAAAGAGACCTTTAGCTTCATAACTATATAGCAGAGTTCCATAAGCGGAAAGATTGAATAATCAAACTGATTGTGACCATAGAGTAATGGTCACCCTTGTTTTAATGTATCATTTATTAACTATGTAATTCATGAATATGATTTAAATGAAACTTTCAATAAAGAATTTAACTCGCTGTTGTTAGTTTTGGTTTTATGCCATGTACTCGTCATTCAGTTAGAGGGTCACAAAGTGGCGTCAGCGAGCAGTTACACGTTGAAAATTGATTTATGAAGATTTGTAAATATTATTTTGTATCGAAATTTACACAGCTGTCAATTTAGACAAGTTAATGAAATGTCACTTTTAGGAAAGCCTCCAAAGGATTTTGAAGTTACTGGAGTACCAGAAGATTTCTAAAGATGGATTAATAGTTTCGAGAACTATCTTAGGGTTGTTGAGATAAGTACCAAGCTGGACTCTTCTCAAAAGCATGCTTTACTTCTGAACTGCATCGGTGAAAATGCGATAAAAGTCATATCAGGATTATCTTATGATCTGACCAGTGACCCGTATGAGCATTTAGTGGATGCTCTTTCATCCTACTTCCTTCCGAAGAGTAACCTCACATACGAAAGGTATCGATTTCGCAAATTAACGCAAGAAAGCAGTGTAATGTCGTTTGTGAATGAGTTACACTTAGTAGGCAAGAAGTGCGACTTTGAGAACAAGGCTATCGACTCTGTCTACAACCAGAATGTGCGAGACTGGCTAGTTTTGGGAGTGAAATCAGACGAGTTGCGTCGGAGATTATTGTCGGAAGACAATTTGACACTCAACAGAGCAGTTAAGCTGTCAGTAGCCCACGAGAGTAGTGCTGCGCGAGTAGACGAGATTAAGGCCAAGGAAAGTACCGTTTCCCCTCAGTCCTCAGGTTCAGGAATATTAGCGGTTCGATCACGTAGCAACTCTCCAAACGGTCGATTGGCTCGGGATTTTAGAAGAAATGTTAGGTTTCATTCGCCCCGTAGACAGTACCCTGAACAGAAGTTGTGTCGATACTGCCATAAGCCAGGCCATTTTCAGGCAAATTGTTTTAAGCGGATGAGAGATCAGCAACAAAAAGCTGGAGACTCCAATACAAATTCCAGTCGCATAGCTTCTCTTTTCCATCTGCCAGAAGGGACAGAACGAGGAGAATTGAAAGAGATCTCGTGTGATTTTTATGAAACACCTCTCACTGCAATAGTGGACACAGGAGCGTCTATCTCTCTTCTTTCCCATGAGTTTGTTTTGAGATCGGGATTACAAAAAGGGCTAAGGAAAGCCAATCATGAAGCAGTTTTACCGGATGGCAAATCACTGAAATTAAAGCACGCCATTACCGGGCCCTTAAAAATTGGAGGACTGATTGTAGAGGGAGTTTTCTACGTTTCCAAGGCCGATCCGTGCGATTGTCTGGTAGGTATGAACGTGCTGGATAACTTTATATCCATTCAGTTGAATAATGAAGGACCCAATCTGGTATTAGGTCTTCTTCCTGAACCGTTGTCAGAATTTTCAGACGTTTTCGACAAACCACTTGGGAAAGCTTGTTTTTTGAAGGACCCAGAACCTGTTGTCCAGATCGAAGGCGATGCACGTCCATTTCAGTGTAAAGTCAAGTCGATGAGTCCTCGAGATAAACAGATATGCCAAGATCATGTCCAACAGTTGTTAGGAGCAGGCATTATAAAAAGGTCAAAATCCCCGTGGCGGCACGCACCTGTGATCGTTCCTAAGCGTTCAGGAGGGTTTAGAATGGCTATTGATTATCGGCCGGTAAATCGAGTTTCTAAAGGAGATGCCTACCCAATTCCAAACGTCCAAGAAGCACTGCAACGTGTCGAAGGTTGTCGATTTTTCTCTACGCTAGACTTCTCGCAATTCTATTATCAGCTCCCCCTTCACCCCGACGATCAAGAAAAGACCGCTTTCTATGTTTCAGGCGATCTGTACCAGTTCCAAAGACTTCCTTTCGGTCTGAAGAATGCAGTTAGCTACTGTACCCGCGTCATGCACGAACTGTTCTATGACATTCCAGGAGTATCAGTTTACGTGGATGATATCCTTATTCACGCTCGAACTAAAGTCGACCATGATGATGCTTTACGGAAAGTCCTATTAAAAATTCGCGAGAGTAATCTTAGCCTCAATATGAAGAAATGTTCATTTCACAAGAGTAGTGTGTCGTTCCTCGGACATCAGATCACTGATGGTAAAATCGCACCAGATCCAGAAAGAACACGAACTATTTCACAGTTTATAACTCCTAAGAGCCCCAAACAACTACAGCGGTTTTTGGGAATGTGTAATTATTTCCGCAACTATGTTCGAGATTATGCACACATTTCCAAAGAATTATATGAATTAGCCTCATCAGATGAGATTAGTTGGACAGACACAGCTCTTACAGCTTTTAACAGACTAAAAAGTAACTTGACCGAAAGTGTTTTGATTTTGCCTTCCCGAGATGAAGAATTAATATTGAGTGCGGATGCTTCTCAGGATTGTTTAGGTGCATGTCTCATGACCAAGCTAGGACAGCCAGTCTCATTTGCGTCCAAAAAGCTTACGGAAGTCGAGACTCGTTGGAGCACTATAGACAAAGGAACTTATGCGGTTGTATGGGCAATGCAGAAGTTAAGACCATTCTTATTATGGAAAAGGTTCATGGTGATGAGTGATCATCAGCCGTTGAAATATTTACTTCAAGCTGACAACGTGAGCTCTAAAGTACACAGGTGGCGTGTGATGGTGTCTGAGTTTGATTTTGATCTTCGTTACATACCAGGAAAACAAAATGTGGTGGCTGACACACTCTCTAGAATCTATTCCGTGGCCGAGGCAGATGAAGAAGGAGGGATTTGCTTAGTAGCATCAGAACTGTTGAAAGCACAAAAGGATGACCATGAATTTAGGATTTTATTCCGTTCCATACAGGGTAACGATTCTCATAAACCGAACGGTGTTAGCAATGATCTATGGAGGAGCGATCTGTCCATAAAAGACGACTTACTGTAGTTTGTGTGCGGGATAAGATTTTAGTACCACGCAGTATCAGGAATAAGCTATTTACAGCGTTGCATTACGGTCATCAAGGGACAGACAACATGATTAGGAAGACAAATGGAGTTTACTTTTGGCCGAAATTTAGACAAGACGTAAAGCGATTCGTAGATAATTGCGGGATATGTTGTATGGTGAAGCCAAAATTCGTGAACGCTCAACTTAAACCATATCTCTTGGATGCACCTCTGCAGATGTTGGCCACTGATTATATCGGCCCCCTACCCTCAGATAGTGGATTCCAATACATTCTCGTTATTATTGATGCTTTCTCGAGATTTCCAGAAGCTTACCCCGTCCGAGATATGTCAGCGCATACTCTTATAGAAACATTCCGTGATTTCTTTGCGAGATACGGTTTCCCGGACTCTATTCTCTCCGATAATGGCACTCAGTATAGAAGTAGGGAATTTATGGACTACTTAGGAAATTTTGGCATCAAGAAGCTCTCTACTAATGTATACAGGCCTAGTTCAAATGGTATTTATGAGAGATTTAATGGTAGTTTGCAGAAAAAGATTAAATGCCTACTTCTTGAGCAAAACTTAGAAAGGAATCGCTGGAGACATGTCCTTCCAACGGCTTTAATGGCTATTAGAAACGACACTAATGAGACAACAGGCTTTACACCTAGTGAACTTTTCCTTACTTTTAGAGTGAACGATTTATCTTTACCTCCCCCTTAGTGACCGCCATATATCGGTTCACCCATTCGGAATTGCGGCCCATAATATAGCCAGAAATCGACACAGAGCCAATGCCCGTCGCCGGCACGAAGATCGTGTTTTTCTCCCAGAGTCTGAGGTCATTGTGAAAGCACCTAGTACTAGGAAACTTGAGTTACCTGGAACTCCTGCTAAAGTTGTTAGACAAATAGACAGGCACACAGTCACGGTTCAACAAGGTAATCGTATCAGAAATGAGTCCACCGCTAGATTATCACCCCTACCTACACGTTCCCGGAGCGGGTCGAGTCCATCGACCGAACAAGTTGGTTCTGAGAGAGCCGGTCTCTCGGAGTATTGGCTACCTTCAGAAGAAGAAAGGCCTATTGTGGACGGACAACTATACGGGAGGAGAAGCGGAGAACTCATCAGCTACAAGTGGAAGGCCAGCGCGGCAGAAGACACGTCCCAGTTACTTACAAGACCATGAACTGTATTGATCACACTTTCTTTAGTGACAGTGACAATAAATTGCGCGCCAATTTTTGAGCGATTGTGATGAATATTCGTGGATTTGAAGTGTGATGACAGTGAACTTTCTCATCGGTGTCCTTTCCTGAGAAGGGGCGGGATGTGACCATAGAGTAATGGTCACCCTTGTTTTAATGTATCATTTATTAACTATGTAATTCATGAATATGATTTAAGTGAAACTTTCAATAAAGAATTTAACTCGCTGTTGTTAGTTTTGGTTTTATGCCATGTACTCGTCATTCAGTTAGAGGGTCACACTGATATTCAGTTGCAATTCTCATGTGAAACTTAGTGATATTATATAGGCGAGTTGTGAATGTAAGAGTTTAACTTAAAATCTGAAGATATGACACCATATTTTCGAATGAGTTTATAACAAGTCCGCATGGAAGTCGCCTCGAAACGTAATAATGGGATAAATATATCAACTGACCGTCAAGTGACAATTACCTGACATTTGACAGCCATTAGACATACAAACAGCTGACCATTGACACCTGTGATAGCGCAAGTACAAAGATTAGGTAGAGTAGCAAGTCAGTATAAATTAAATCCCTAATGTGTATACAGTTTCGATTTTATGTAATGAGTTTGAGTTGTGACGCAGCACCACATATGATATATGCAAATTATTGCAGCTTTGATGAAATTTGCAGGCATTCAACTGATCATCATAGCAATACAAATGGAATCATGTTATTTTACATATTCTCCCTGTCATGACAACCTTGGGGAGGTTAGATTCGCGAATCGATAGGTTGCTATATTTCTTTTATACTCAGCCTTGTTAATTTGGGTATTAATAAGTGTAATTTTCTTAAGTTGATCTTAAGTATTTCCTTAAGCGTGGTCAAATAATGAAAGATCAAAGACAAAGATAACAGTTAACTTTAAAAGATGTAAATGGGTCCATGGTACTGTTCAGATTCAAGAAACTAAACATTAATTTAGTGAATCATAGAATTATGCCGATGAAAATCAAATTATTAGCTTAATAGGATGTATTTCAACTTTTCATGAAGACCTGATTTCACGTCGCTAGTGTATAAACCAGGGATGGAACGGAGTCACAGTTGCGTGACCCAGTAACCCGATGGAATACAGTGACCCAATTGACCCAGTGACCCGGTTCCATCGCTGGTATGAACAAATGAATAATTTGCAAAAATTAATTTAGCTTGAAGCTTCTCAAGTGATGTGATAAAAAAATACGATTACAGATAATCTACAAGTTCACTTTATCTTTAACCCATTAGGACCCAAAAGCAATCCAGCGAGTAAATTTTTAAACTTGTGTTGTTTTTGAGTATTGTGGCCATAATATGATGTCCATAAATCGCAAACGGTGCAAAAATAATTTTAAGATATCAAGGTCAGTGTGCAATATTTGGGTCAATTCACTGCATATCGGCGTTTATGTCAAGCCTTAGCATGAATGATATAAATGCATCATCACATCATTTTATCCAAAATACGTGTTGTAGATTTGACATGTATATTCGTGTGTGTTATACATATGCATGTTGTTCCTATTGAAGTTCAAAATGTTCACACAACATTAGCATGCAAATAGAAATGTATTGTCGAAATTACAAATGTTCGATTGGCACTATAGAAACACTGTTTTCAACGATTCCATTCGCAAGTCAGTAAATAATCTAAAACTGGAGAAAGATCTTAAATCATTCAGGATGAAGTGGAATGTTGCAAGTCTTACATCAACATGTTGCGTTCTTTTCGCATTGACGACAAGGTTGCTGATTCAATTATGTGACAGGTCAGTGTTGAACTGCACGACGTGTCTCTTGGAGAATCTCTGCAGCTGGTCCTTGACCATGTAGGTTTCCTGAGGGTACCAGACTTACTGTAGTAAAAACTTTGCAGTCATTCTAACTGCACAAATGAGACTTGAGTCAAGTGTTGAACAGGGCTACTTCGACGAAATTGTTGATAATGCACCAATAGGCCTACCACACTTTTGCTTGTTCACCGGTTCAACCAAGGCGCGGTTGAACCGAGCGATTGGAACTGTGCGGTTCTTGGGTAGTCTAAACTAACAGTCGAGTCAACCGCGCGGTTGACCCGATAGGTAGGTAGGTAAATGTAGCATTCAAGTCATAGACGCTTCAAAAATCCCCAAGCAGAAATCGGCTTGTCTCAGTGTCCAATTAGATTCGCTTGTGTATGCGGTAGCTGAGGTGACATAGATGGGTGCATGCTTCAACCAGCAATGCAAGCAACGACTACAGCGCGTCAACGTAGACAAGACGTCACGCCACAGACTTGCATTGTGTTCACGATCACATTTTGTGGGTAGGAATAGGATGGATTTTGGATATGCAGCAGTAGTGCTAGCAGCTGTGGTAAGACAACGAGCAGCTATGAGTTGGAACAGCGGATCTCGCAGCGTCGACTGTTGGAAACAGTTCGATATTGTTATCAAGGACGGAGATGCAAATTATCGTAATGCAAATTGTGTGATATGACCTACGCATATTCTGGGAGCACCACGAACATGTTGAAACATTTGGGCGATGCTTACCGACTGATCATTAATAACTCGTGTGACTTAAAGCGAAGCGCCGCCGAATGGCTGAGAAAATCGACTGTGAATGTGGATCTCGACTGCGATGCACCTGCTGACGATTTTTCTTCTGTCTCTTCAAAACAACCGAAAATAGATAAATTTTTTCATCGAATCGCCCTTGTTCGGAAGAGAGAGCAGTTTCATCAATAACCGAACAAATTGCAGAAACGGCGGCTTTTGACCTTCCAAATTCCATCACTAAGAAGCCCGGAATGAAGCGACTGTTGAATTTGCTCGAACCACACTGTAAACTGTATGGCACCAATTTAGGCACGAAGCCAAAACTTTGTGCCAGTTAGCGCCTAGCTAGTGCCTTTCTAGTGGCTCGAGGCACTAGTAGGCGCCACTGGGCACTAATAGGCACCAAACCAAGCATTTGTTTATCCAATGAAATCGAAGGAAAAATCAATGGGCACGAACTCGGCACTAGAAACTTCGTGCCTACTCGTGACTTGTGTTGGTTAGAATTGATGCCTAAATTTCGTGCCTAATTCAAGCGAAATTTCGTGCCCTAGAGTTTACAATGTAGGTTACATACATCCATCTAGCAAAACGGTGACATCACATCCTAGTTTGAAATATGAACAAGCACTACGAAATAGCAAAACGCATTTGAAAAAAACATGCACCAAAAAGTTTTGCCTTCAATTACAACTGACATCTGCTCTAACGTGACTACATACGACATACAATGCGACGTAAAAAATGTATTAACACGGAAGCGAATATTAATACCGCACCATTTGGAAGCCTCATGGTATTTTGTTCCTTCTTCGCTGTCGAAAAAGACAGACAGATTCAAAATATCTCCCCTTGGTAGTTGAATGGATAATACTTTCTTTCTATGCATAATTCAGTAATACGATACCACTTACGTGAATACTACTGCCAAACAGTGCGAACAGCTAACCGCGCCTGCTTGTGAGTTGAATCCTGTAGTTTCAAGCATCTTGTCATGTAAATCAACTCCCTCCATCGGCTACAGTACTCCGCCACCTTTAGTATCGGAACAGTGAATTTCGTGCTTTGTCCTTTAATCCGCTGTCACAATCACCAACTGGCTCCCCTACAAAATTGCTGGCAAAACACTACTTTATTATGTAGCTATTCTACAAAAGAGACGGAGCCATCCGATGCTTCGCAAAATGTTCTCCTAGGCTGCTTCTTCAGAGTTTGGGTGTCTATGATAGTTGCATTGTTTTTAAAGAGAGTCGACTCCGAGCTTCTTTTCTGTGAGAAAGAGTTTATGAAAGAAGAGTCTATGTCTTTGAGGGTTTTCAATTACATTGATGTACTAAGATCAAGTACTACGTGCATGTGAGGTCTTTACGCCATTGTAAGCAGCCAACGGTTCTTCTTTTCCACAATATACATGTGCACTAAAACTGTATCAGTATCCGTCGCCACAACACAGCATCCAAACTCGGTTGCCATGCAAACTGGCTTTCCTCGCAAAAGCTGCTTCCAGCTATGATTGCCCAAGTACCGAATAATTTGTCCGTCGACACAGACTTCTGCGGAACTGTCTGAATTCGCAAAACTTCGTTCGTGTGTGGTCCAGCTACAGAATTTTGACTGTTTGACTCCTTCAGTTTAATGGAAGTGAGGAGTAATTCAAATGCTGGAACTTAGCAAGCTAGCAAAAATGAATTCCTAGTACCTCACAGCGATAGAAAAACCAGTCATGCGTGTTTTGCGGATTGGTGTGAATTGAACCCACAGAATCCCCATGCCGCAAAGGATTAGACACCTAATTTATATGGTATTTTTCTTCATATAGAGTAACTGTTTTCAGATGTTTCAGTAGAACTTAAAGCGTGATGCGATCTGCTGGCTGCCTTTGATAATTGAATTATAACACAATGGTTTTCACTACAATTTCTTTTCTGTCACTTTTTATCAACTCATACATTACTTTTATAACACAGCCAAATTCAAACGAATGCACTTGTATTGAGATGGCTCTTCAATGGCTACTACGCCGTCAGAGGACGGGTACCAATTACATCATTTGTTTCGGCCAAATGGTTTCATTTGTGGCTAGATTGTCACCCTGGATATAATTTTCTTCATGAACAACAGCTACAGCACTGTCATTTTTTCTTCGAATCACCTGGAACATGCACATCACTCACTGGTGGAGCTTCAAACTGAAAACGTTCATGATAACAAACTTCCCGCAGGCAGATCGAGATGCTGTCTGCTTTACTACCTATCTACGAACAAGTCAAAAGAAACTTCGAACTGAGGTCATCGATCACTGTGGAATGAA
This sequence comes from Prostheceraeus crozeri, assembly GCA_907163375.1. Taxonomy (NCBI): domain Eukaryota; kingdom Metazoa; phylum Platyhelminthes; order Polycladida; family Euryleptidae; genus Prostheceraeus; species Prostheceraeus crozeri. The sequence goes on along the minus strand of CAJQUW010011891.1, from coordinate 236,808 downwards.
ACTACGCTTGTGTTTTAACTATTTGACTATTATTTTTTATGCAGGTAACTCATCAGCGATTCAGACTTAATTTTAGGATCGTGCAGGATTTTAACTTCTTTTAAACTAACTTTAGTACATTCTGTTTTCTCATGGCTTTCCTTTCGCTGCAAGTGTGACTGTACGTTTTGCATTGCATCCGAAGCAGGGTGATCTATCGTTGAGCACCGATCCTCGCTCAATCAGAACACGCCGGTGTTTTGCGACAGTAAGCATGATGAATTATTGTTGGTATGGCAGATAAGGAATGCTCGTTATACGAGCCATACACTGTGCATACAAATGGGAACAGCAGAAAAAGATGAAACTGCAAAAGTGATAAAAGCTTTCGGACTACCTGTCAGCAGTGTAACAGGATGTCGTTGATGTAATGAAACTTTTCGTTGCACTATCAATGACCAATGTCCATGCTAAAGAATCCTACACCACAGGCGATATTTAGAAAATCGCTTTTAGCTCAGTGCATAAGTTGAAACGAAATTCAGTCAAAACGACGGCTACATTTTCTATTCCGGGTGTAGATGCTAGGTTTTCAAAAAAATTTAGCTAAATTAAAAATTGAAGCCATTCTCTTGTGATGTCGTTCGTGGCACCACGGACTAGGAATAAGTGTGTGTTATGAATCTTGAAATGCGTGTTGCAGGATAAAAGATGAATTTGAGCTTAAATCGATGACTATGGCTCTACACTCCCCGAATTCAAGCAAAATCGTGCTTGGTGACAAATTAGACACGAGAAGATGATGATTGGAGTCGAAACGCATCGTTTTAGCCTGCCTGCACCACTGACAGAAAAATCTTAGGGACAAGACGAATTCATGTAGGCTCTATAACCATTTGCTACAACTGCAAATGAGCGTTTGTTGAAACTTTTTCAATGTGATACGCTCGTAATATCACCCTATTTTATTTTCAAATCATCGAGATTTTCGCATACATCGGATTTGCTGAGAAATTTGATGTGCCTCTACACATTGAAAAGAGTTCAGAACTTCGTGCGCGCCTAAAATCCTGCTACATTACAGACCCTCCTGTTACATTTTGATAATCCAGTCTTGGCCTAGTCGAAATTAGGACACAAAATTTCAAGTTTTCAGTGGAATGACCTATGTGAATTATGATCTGTTTTAAGTACCTAAGTGTAAAAGAGGTGTTTATCAGGGCGTCTTTTATATCATGTTAGGTTTTAATTGAAGGTTAATGATTAATCGCATTTATCACGTAAGTATAATTGTATCACATAATCATTGTGAATCAAAGTGATTTGATTTACATGCGAGTGATTTATCGACGATTATACCAGCAATAGAACGGTATGCGAATCAGCCTCCATTCAATTCTGCCCTAAAACCAGCTTCTAGCGTTCTTCTCCTTCAGTCGTCCTTCACACACTGAAATTATTATCAGACATTCAAAATCATCGTCAATATGTCAAAGATATTTTATACAATTTAAGGTGTGAGACAGTTAGCTGTTTAACAAATTCAAATTTTATTCCGAGTAGTAAGTAAAACTCCACTTCTGGATAGCGCAAGATGGCCGCCGTCGCTGACGTCCCCCCCCTTTGGAACGGCAGAGTGTCGTGGTCGGCCGCCGTGGTGCTTTGAGTCTGACTCCCCCCCCTCTGGAACGACAGAGTGTCGTGGTGTGCCGGCCAAGTGAGTCCGAAAGGTTCGATGACGTCCCCCCCCCTCTGGCCGGCCGTCGTATAGCGCGCGGTGATGTGCTGTCCAGGTTGGCGTGGTGTGCCGGCCAGGTTAGCGTGGTGTGCCGGCCAGGTTGGGAGGGTGGACTATTGTAGCTCACCTGAAAAAATCCTAAGTGTCAGAGTGGCTTTGTATGGGTACTGTATGGCTTTGTACAGCTACTCGTTTGAAAGAGGAGAAAAAACTGCTCGACGCCATTTTTGCCGGGAGTCAATCGGACCAGCCGTTCAAAAGTTAGAGCTGTTACAAGATTTTAGGTCGGAGCTCACCTGAAAAAATCCTAAGTGTCAGAGTGACTTTGTATGGGTAAAATTTTGAAAATTTTCCAAAGTGTGGCATTTCGACCTGGGACCTTCACCAAAATATTTTTCATCAAATTTCACGGACCCCCCCCCCCCGACAGCAATCTTCTAACTTTGGTTCTAGTGGATCGATTTTGTCTTACAGCTACTCGTTTGAAAGAGGAGAAAAAACTGCTCGACGCCATTTTTGCCGCGAGTCAATCGGACCAGCCGTTCAAAAGTTAGAGCTGTTACAAGATTTTAGGTCGGAACTCACCTGAAAAAATCCTTAGTGTCAGAGTGACTTTGTATGGGTAAAATTTTGAAAATTTTCCAAAGTGTGGCATTTTGACCTGGGACCCTCACCAAAGTTTGTTTCATCAAATTTCACGAACCCCCCCCCTCGGGAGAGCTCGCTTCGATCTTGCCTTCCAGTGGACGGATTTTGTCGTGCAATAGCTCGTTTGAAAGCTAAGAGTGAGACAAATTCACTGAAAGAAACGGCTTGTTCATATCTGTCTTCGTTTAGATGTGAGGCGCCATTTAAGATTTTGGGAGACTGTCGAAAAACGACAGAGTTAGAATTTCCCAAGAAACAGCTCCAGCGGGCGAATGAAGGCTCGGATTGGTAAACGGAGGCCAGATTTGGAATCAGCTTGATGTTATTGTCCAATGAGGATCATCATCCAATGAGAATCAAGCATTTCTATATCAATAGCGAGCCTTCCACAGTGAGAATCATTCCATCGTTGAATCACACGAGTGACGGACGCACATTTCCTCTCTCTCTACTTCCCTGTTCTATTATCCAACTAAAATGGTAAGTCGCTACTTTACTCCCTTTCCTCCCTTGAACGTAAACTTAATACAATCTTTTCCATTTTCAGGCATCTACTCCATCTGCTGCACTAGTAGGACAAAATGGCGGTCAAACGTTACAAGGTTCGCTGCGATCAGATCATCTACAACTGAGGCCAGTGGAAGAAACAAGCAAGGTACATAATCCTACACCGCTACAGCGTAAATTTAAACAAGTCTTGCGTTATGACGATCATAGCGTAGTACTCCAAACGGGAATGCTCCCTTCCACGGATGTCAAGATAATGCACAATCAGTATGGGGACTACATACTGATCCCCGTGAGTCCGTACATTCGCCACCAACTTGATATTATTGAGGAGTACGTGACATTAAATATGGACATTCCTACTCCTCTTGCTCAAGAGTGGAAGGCGAGAGATGACAAGGATACTCCCTATAGAAAGATTTGGGATGGTAATCAAATTTGCCTACCGGTATCACATTGGTGCACTTACTATAAGAAGGAGGGAGATCATTCAACACCCATCACATGCGACGAGCTCGGAGAAGGTACTTGGGATATCCTTTTCAAAGTGAATGGGCTATATTATGGTCGACACAAGGATAATAAAATAGCCTCTCTCTCCATGCATATGGAATCCATCCTATATATTCCAAAACCATCCAACGTGGACGACATAATTGATCAAATCCTTAATAGCAGTGGTACGAAGCGCAAGTCGGAGAAGAATGCTGCATCAAAACGCAAATCAAAGAAGGAGAATTACTAGTCCTTTCCTAACTCTACCCTATGACAATTCGCTTATGTGCTTTGAGTGTCGTAGACGTGGTCTTATTAGATACATTTTACTTCTTCGTTGCCATCATATCATTTGTGTATTTTGTCGTGAAAAGCATCGATGTAATTCTTCATTTTGTAATATGTTATAGAACGTTTCCTTAGATGTGTAAATTTCCGTTTTAGGCTTCTATCATCATTTTTATGGATTGTGAGGGTGAACCTGTACAGGAGCTCAGTGCTATTGCTATGAACAATTGGACATATCAGATTGTCAGTGTCTATCATCAACATGCGAACTGCGATCCCAATGTTGATCAATGGGCGAGAAAACACATTCATGGACTTAATCTGAAATATTTGCAAGACTATGGCTTTTCTTGTGAAAGTGCTCTTCTTATTGACTTTAAACGATGGTTAGCTGCTTTCAATGTTATACGCATCTTTTGTAATAATCCTGGTAAGGAGAGGAAAGTATTTCCCAATCTAATCATTGATGATATTTTGCTCCCACCTTGGGATAGTAGAGTGAATCAACATTATCATGAAGTCACGAAACGTTTTAAGGATTTGTCTGTTCCTATTTTGTCTGTTCGTTGTAGTAGCTACGTTCATAACCAATGCTTCTTTCCTCCTTACCTCAGCACTGCCAAAGTCCTGTATGGTTATCATTGCTTGCTGTATGATAGTTACCAGCTGTATCTATTTTATCTCTTTCAAACCATTGATTTATAATGCATGCTTGTTACTATTATTCAATAAATGTTACTATGAGAAGAGTTGTTGTTTTCATGCAATGGATGGGTTAGATAAAGGGCGATCATGTCTTTCTCAAACGACTGCGGAACATTACATTTTCATAGGCAAAGTTTAAAAGGAGCTGTTCAAGATTATGTGATAAATTTTCATAAAGATGAGACCGACATCGAAGCAGTGGTCGATGATGCTAGCACTCTATTTCTAGAGTTAATGAATACATTCTCTGATAGCATTGTCATGGCGCGATTAGTTGCGAAAATTAAGTTTAGTCATTTTGGAAAGGAAGAGGTGGAAAGTCGCTCTTTCCATTTTGCTTCTTATTCAATGGAAGTGGTAGATCACCCCGAAGAATTTTTTAAAAGACATATGATAAAAATTGCTGAACGTCTTAACGCATTTAACCATCATGGTAGCAGTCTAGTGGTTGAAGCGATTTCAGATATTCACATTCAACTTTCCATAAAGAAAAATTGAAAATGCAGTGGTACTTGATTGTAGCACAACTGGTTTTCGAGCTATGTCTGCTTACTCTTGAAGTATATTCCTTCTGTACATGCGTCTATTATTTAGAAAAGGCTAGCAAATTCATATCTTCAAAAAGACTTGCTATAGACATCAGTAACGGTGAAACTATGTGTTGTGATGTATGTAAGCGAAAGGATGGAAATGAAAAGCGCATCCTCAAGAGATGTAAACACGCTTTTTGTCAACGCTGTTTGTTACGTAATTGCATTCAACTTTGCAAATGTAACCACTGTGATATTGCTCATTTCGAGTGTCACTTATGTCGCAATAGTTAGTACCTATGCAAATGTGGTAAAGATAGGTTTTAGCAAAGACTAACACGGAAAATGGCGAAGCGTAAAAGTCAAAAGTCTTCAAAGTTTTCTTCAGCCATTCAAGCTCTCCGACGAATGAAAGCAAATCAGCGATACAATGCTATACGACATGCCAACGATAAATTCATTCGTGAAATCATTTCTCATGTGAGAAAGTTGAGGACGAAGAAATTAGCGCCAAAACAACGAAAGTTACTTAAGCGATATGCCACAAAATTGCGTTTAATCTCCAATCCTAAAGTCACTCTTCAAAGAAAGAGGAAAACTCTAACACAAAAGGGCGGTTTCCTTTCAGCAATACTTCCAATGTTAGCTCCTGTCGTGGGCAACCTATTGGGTAATATCTTTGGCTCTAAGCGTTAATTATGCAAATGTTGAACCTCAAAGTATTAAAATGGATTTCAGACTTCAATGTGATAAAGTTCTGACTGCATCAGGTCCATCTCATGCAGATAAAACTGTTTTCACGCTGAATTTATTGGATAAAAGAAGGGAGTTGTTTAAGGAACCTATCAATTGAGTGATTTGGTGTTATGGTATTTATCAACCGTCGCTGTTTCAGGAATTGCAAAGTCGCAACTTTATTCGACATGAAGGAATTATTGCAGTGGATAAACTTCAGTCTAATGATGTTGTTGTATTGGATGATTTATTAAAAGAAAGTAAGGATTCAAAAGATGTTACAGATATGTTCACTCGTGCAGCACATCATAAAAGGTGTTTTATCATCTATATCACACAAAATTTGTTTCCTGATGGAAAAGAAGCTCGTACACGAAACCTGAATACACACTATTATGCTATTTTCAAGAATCCGTGAGATAAAAGTCAATTTGAAATTTACGCGCGACAAGTTGCACCCAGAGGATCAAAAGCCTTAATTGAAATTTTTCAAGCAGCTACTGAAAAACCATACGGTTACTTATTCATTGACTTTACGCAAGAGTGTCCGGAAGAATTTACATTTTGAAGTGATATTTTGAAAACTCCCATGATTATCTACAAACTATGAGTTCTTATTCTCGCATGATTGTTATTCCTCAGGATGAATATGTACAATTGACTGCCATGCAGCAAGTAAAGCAACCTCTTGCAAATCAAATGTATAGGAAAGCAATAGATTATCAGCAAAATGTTCACATCAAAGATCCACATCGTGCTGTATTATTACAATCGGAAACTGTTGAGCAATTGAAAAACTTGAAGAATAAGATGCGTGACTCTGTATCGACTGCTACACCTTTAGCATCTCGCGCACATGCCATATCTCTTTTCAACAGTATTGAACCCCATCTCAATGTAAATGATAGAGGAGAAATCATTACAGATGAAAATAAAGTGATTGATGCTTCACGTTATGAAGACTTGATTCAGTATGCGACACGTAGAAAGCGCCGTCAGGGCTATGTTCCACCTGGTTGGTCATACTTTCTTAAACTATTGAAAAAGCATAATGTACCAAAATTTGCTTTGAATAATGAGACATTGAAAGAACTTGATTCAACAGTGGCTACTGGTCCAATGCTTCAGACGATGAAAATGCCAACAAATTGGTTTGAGACGTCACCTGCTACATCCCCTCCCACACTCACTAAGCAAACAAGAGGAAGAACTCGACGTAGATCTACATCGCCACTAAAACTAGTAAAAGGAAAACGTAAAACAGCTCCTCCCAGGAAATACATGTTCTCAGACTATCAATATGAAGCAGATGTGTTGCTTGTCATGTAATGAGCCGCCAGAGGTGAATGTCGTTGTCACTTGCACTTGCTGCGCCAGCTCTCACAATGAAACCCCTAAGCAATGTGAACACGATCGCAAAACCGCTAAAGCTAAATGCTGCAGTTGTTGTAAATGTAGAAAGGCAAGAGAACAAAAAGATGAGAAGGAGAAAAAAGAGTCAGTCGTCATCGACTGAACGTTTGAAGTCAATCTATTATGATGTAAAACATCCGGCAGGATTTGCATCTATCAAGAAATTATCAAAAGCGAGTGGTCTTCCACAATCACAAGTGAAACGATGGTTAAAGGGTCAGGCTACCTATACACTCCACAAACAAGCGAAAAAGAAGTACCGCACCCGCCATTATATTGTTCATGACATCGATGAACAGTGGCAAGCAGATTTGTGTGATGTTGCCTCTATTTCAAAACATAACTCGGGCAATAATTTTATTTTAACCGTCATTGATATTTTTTCGCGTTATGCGTGGGCTCAACCTTTAAAAACTAAAGAAGGGAAAGGAGTAGCAAAAGCATTCCAAACAATTTTTCGAGAAGGTCGCATTCCAAAAAGAATTCAGAGTGATCAAGGAAAAGAGTTTGAAAATGAGCATGTGAGAAGATTATTTGAGAGGCATGACATTGAGTTGTTTAGTGTAAAGAGTGCTTATAAAGCTGCACTCGTTGAACGTTTTAATCGCACATTAAAAAATCGCTTGTGGCGACATTTTACTGCCAACTTGACACAAAATTGGACAAAGGTTCTACAAGATACACTCCATGCCTACAATCACTCTATCCATCGTTCTATTGGACTCAGACCAGTAGATGTAAATGCTGACAATGTAGATAAAGTGCGCGAATCATTCCAACGTAAACGCACTCATGTGAAAAGTGATGTGAAAATTGGTGATAAAGTTCGTATCTCAAAAGTGAAAAGTGTTTTTGCTAAAGGGTACCTCCCGAATTGGACAGAGGAGGTATTTACAGTATCAAGGATTGATCAAAAAGACTCTCCGACCACCTACAAGTTGAAAGATTACGATAATGAAGAAATTGAGGGTAGCTTTTACTGCGATGAGATTGAGGTAGTCACTGAAAGTGAAACATATTTGGTAGAGAAAATCATTCGATGTAAGAAACGGCAAGGTGAAGAATGGTGTCTTGTTAAATGGACTGGTTATCCTTCAAGTATGAACTCTTGGATGCGTCGTGCCGACATCTTTCATCTAAGTGATCGACAGTGATTCATGCAAAGTTGTAACTAACAATGTTTAGGGTTTGAGCTATGAATCCAACTGCCTCATTTTATTCACGACCCTCCTATGTAAGTGGTGGAGGACAAATTTACATCTCTCATATCCGATGTCGGTAGATCTTTAAAACGAAATGTTTTAAGTAATGCCGTTGGCTTTGCTGGTGATGTTGCTAGTGATCTTTCCAGAGGTAGAAGTTTTAAGAGCAGTTTGTTGAATCGTGGGAAGGAACGCGGTTTAAAAACATTGAAGCAGACCTTTGCTGGTGTTACTCAAGGAAAGGAATCACCTAAACGAATGAATAAAGGAAGGAGGAAACATCACGGAGCTGGTAAGGTGCGATCTTCAGTCAAAAGGTATTCACGCAAACGTCGCAGAGGCTCTAATCATTCATCAGGCGCTAAACGACGACGCTGCTATAACTTCTAATAATGGAGTGTAAAACTTCCGGTTTTTGTTTGTTTGATCAACAAGCCAATACAGACAGATATTCTTAGTTCAAGTATTGTAGATTATCATCCTCGAACAGCTGAGAATGCTGGCCCCATTGAATTTGTTATTCCTGGTGGTAGTGATGACTACATAGATTTGAGTTATACGATGGTTGATTTGAGGTTTAGAATTCAGCAAGCAGATGGAACTGCTATTGACGATACACATAAAGTTGGACTGAACAATTTACCATTGACTACATTACTTCGCGATGTTTCTCTAACGATTGGAGAGCAGCAGGTGGAAGGTGGTCAAAGCGATTATCCCTATAAATCATATTTCAATCATGTATCACAGTTTCATCCAGCAGCACAAAAAAGTCATATGGAAGCCATGGGATGGTATAGAGATGAAGCAGGAAAATTTGATGTTGAAACAAACAGTGGCTTTGTAAAGCGATCTGCTATGATTAAAGATAGTAAAGTATGTCAGCTATATGGTCCGCTGAATTTAGACTTCATTAGACAGTCAAAGTTTTTACTCTGTAATACCAGCATGCGACTCAAGCTGACATTGAATAAGCCTGAATTTGCGCTGAATGCATTTGCTAAAGTTGACAATTTTAGAATTCATGTGGAAGATATTGCACTTTACATTCGTCGAGTAGTACCGAATCCAAGTGTCATTAGAAGACATGCTGAAGGTCTTAACCGCCAAAATGCCATTTACCCCGTTCAGCATACAAAGCTTCTCACCTTTACAATTCCTAAAGATCAAAAGAGTTTCATGAAAGATGGCCTCTTTTCATTGGAAGCACCGAAGCTCCTAATGGTGCAATGGTTGAAAATGATGCATTTAATGGTAATATAAAGAAGAATCCTTTCAATTTTAAACACAATCAGTTAAGTGAAATTGCTTTACGTGTAAATGGTGTGAGTCATCCTGGTCCACCCTACAAACCAGATTTTGCTTCGGATCAATTTATGCGCAGTTATGTTGATTTTATGGATGTCTTTGGCTTTTACAATACGGATGACACCAACGGACTGACTATGAAAGAGTTTAAGAGTGGATATACTATTTATGCATTTGATTTGACTGCTGACAGCGATATTAGTGCACCCTATCGTCAAGCGAACGTGCCTCATAATATTCGTTTGGATTTGACGTTCAAAAGAACACTACCTGAGACGATCAATGTATTAATTTATGCAGTCTTCGATTCAAATATTGAAATTACAAAGTATCGTGACGTGATTCTCCAGTATAATCGTTAATGAGTTGGTTGACTGCTGATGATATTAAGACTAAAGTGCAGCGTAATGCAGACGAAGTGACGTTGAAAGCTTTCGATAATGTCTATTCGCTCGATACCTTACCACCTGCAGTAAATCACTATCCCATCTTTATTGTGCTAAACACTCATTCGCAGAATTTAGGCGGTGAGCATTGGAAAGCGATCTTTATTAGAGAAGACCGACGTGGTGAACTATTTGACTCTCTTGCTCAACCTCCAAATATACCAACACAGCAGTGGTTGAGAAAACATACGCGTCAATATCAGCGAAATGAACGCATACTACAACATCCACTTTCATCAACGTGTGGTGCTTTTGTACTGTACTTCATCTTAAAACGTTTACATGTATCTCGATTTGCATCTATTATTCAAAACTTTTCATGTAATCCATCCTCTAATGAAAAAATGATTTGTAAGTTCTATCATGATTTGAAATAAAAACATCATGTTGGAAAAATTGTTTTTTATTTTACAATCCGCTGGGTACGTACATACTCGATGAGATAGTCTAGGATCACATTTGCTTGTACGTGAGATTTTAGTCCAGTAATGATCACTTTACTATTATGAAAGATTGCCACATGCACAGGTAACCAACAACTAATGAGAGCTGCAGGAAAAAGTTCGGGCTCATAACACAAATTGTAACTGCTGGTACGAATCTTCAAAAATGATACACTTTCACTCAATTGAGTAGAGATCACCATATTGTCCACAGTCAGATTCGACATCACACACCTCTCCCTCTTCCATATCCGACGTAGTAGTCTCTGTAGCTCTAAGCGCATTGGCTGCGCCGATGAATGAGAAAGGGCGCCGAGAATCTGTACAGTCCCATTTGGGAAGAGTTGAAGATTCCGTGAATTGTTCATCTTCACCACTAACATTTGAAGACGGCCCGGGTAATACTTGCTGTTTCGAAGGTGTTGGTGTAATGTTGTGAGATCGATTTTGGTGTAGAGTCTGAAGCGACGGAGAATGTTGACGATGGTGTAGCGATGGTGCTTCATGATGAAAAAATGAGTAAATTGAGCGATGTAACTTCCTTTTATACTTCTCCCAACTACCTTGATGAAATGTGAAGTTAGTATGAAGTTGGGAATGATAGAGTTGAATTCGCCGATTGTTGACGCGCAGCCAGATGCGATTTCCAATACGTGAATGTCTTTTCATATAGAAGTATTTCAAATCCTTCATGATATGATGTAGAGATTAAAAATGACGATAAGATAAAGCAAACTCTCTTCTCACATTTCCAGTTGAATCTTTGAAATAGACGTTTCGATCATGATCCGTTTCAATACGTTGTAGGGAATCTAATTTCCAACTCATGGTGCGTGGTAGTCATGTCTGATTAAGATTTGCATGGTGGGGCGATGAACTCACGACGAATAAATGTCATGATGGAGCGATGTATGTATCTTCTATACTTCTCCCAATTGTATTTGCGAAATGAGAAACAGTTTGCGGAATGAGAATGGCAGATTTGAATTTCATTTCTGCAATGTTGAAGCCAAACTTGATCACCCAAGGAGATGAATCTTAATGTTTCAAAATATTCCAAATCCCTCATGATATCATTGAGGTTGACAAATTGTCGCCATGTTAATGTAATACCTCTTGATGAATGACCATGAGAATTTTTGAAATGTACGTTTCCATCACGATCAACTCTGATATATTGTAGAGAGTCCAAAATCCAAGTCTTCATGATGTTATGCAAAGTCGCAGATCAGCAATATAAAAATGTCGTTTTATCATATTTTGCTTAGCAATGCGGCTGCAAATAGATTTGCTAGTAATCGAGCCGCACTCTTTTCTACTCCCATTGATCATACACAACAGCTAAATGGAAAGTGGGAAGTGGGTGTCACTCAACTTGTTTATAGCAACTGTGTCTATACTTTTGATCATGAGGTGATGACTATTAATATGAGACGCACAGCTGCTTACCAATGTGAAAAGGGATGCCGAGTATACATTCCTTAGTGGCCAAAGAAAGATCTCTTATCATGTAAAAAGTTTATATATGATTTCTTGAATAAAGCGTGTAAACATATTGTCCAATTTACTCCGCACAATGATGATCATAATTATGTACATCATGTAGTTGAGAAAGATTGGATTGTTGGTTTAAGTCCAAGTTTAAGAAATCATTTAGGTTACCTCGCTAGCGCCTTAACAAGCTATGATAATTTTAATGTTAATTACCACATAAGTGGTCATAAACAGTTAATATATCGAGAGAAAGCTTATTATGTAGATCTTATTCCAAGAAATGAGAAGACGTTGGTGAAGAAGATTGTGATTAAGCCAAGAAAGACAAACATGACTCCTGAAACATTATTGAAGAAATTTAATTATCTCCTTCGAGTTGATGGTAAACAAGTGGCACCATTGACTTATATCAAATCATCTAATCATATTGCAATAAGTAAATTAAATGATGATGATCTAGTATTGGTTTGTTCAAAAGATTTTCATCAGTTCTTACGACATCATTCTGCAGCTGTTCATGGAAAATTTGATATCCAACATTTACCATGTGAAAGGTCAAATTAATTTGATACAGAATGGACCGTATCTTTATACAGAAAGTGTGTAGAGCCTTTCGGTGGTATCTTACATGAAACAAGACTGTTGATGCCTCGCATTATTACTTCAGTTAAATTGGTTGTAGATTATTTAAATGAAGTGATTAATGAGCAACATATTTCATTTTCTGAAAAAGAAGGTGTTTTGTCTCTCACTATAAGTGGAAAAGGTATTGAACTAATTATGGATAAAACTGTAATGGACATTTTGGGTTTTGATCAAAATATCTTTAAAAGTGGTACTGTAACCAAAGCTAGCGCAGACATGTCGCTATCGCGTCGTATTAACTATTTTCAGATATATTCCAATATTGGTGAAGATGTACGTGTGGGAGATGTTGAAGCTCCATTGCTAGCAATGATACCATACCAGCCAAAAAGCTGCAGTATTTTATCTGAGCATACTTTCAAGAAAGTGCATTATACAAAGCTGAAATCAAACTACATCCCACAAATTGATATTGCCATTTATGACGATGCTGGTGCGTTGATTCCTTTTCATAAAGATGCTGTGACAAGTATCACACTCCATTTCCGAATGAAGAGTTAATGCAAAAGTATGCTAATATATTTTTCCAATGTGAATAATATGGAAAGTGAAAATAAGGACTCGTTTCTAATCTACTTGCCCAGTAATGCTTCTCTGAATAAATTTCGGAATAATAAACCATCAGACTATCGAGTAGAATTAAATCGCCCACTACATTTAGAAGGTGAATGGGAGGTTGGCGTTTCTAGTATTTGCTATGATAGCAATATTCAGAATGTGAATGATTTGGAAGAAATGATATTGACTCCTCGCACCCATGATGGAATAGCGATGAATAATGCATTCCACTTCCCATACAATTTAACATCAGATGGAAAGTGGAACTATGAATGGATTCAGATAAAATCCGATTCTTATGAACCATTTGGGAATGAGAAAATTATTAAGGCATTCAATAGTGGTAATACTTCCATCATGAAGAATAAAAATCAGAAAGCTTATGAATTTACTATCTATCATTGGAGTGGGAGACAGTTCCTTCGCTTTCATTCTTTTACTAAAGGTCTTACACTGAGGTTGGATAATGAATTCTATCCACATCTCGGTTTTGGTCATGGACTACATCTAACGTCAATTGCTACTGCAAATGTTAAAAAAGTTTATTCAAATCGAATCAACAAATTTCATTATAGATTTAAAATATTTGATGAAGATGTTGTAGAATGCGAAGAACGCATCATTTTGAAAAAGCGTGGTGTTCAACCTTTATCACTTATTGAGTTAGTAAAACGATGGAATGAGACTGTGGGTAAGAAGTATGGAGAGAAAATTATGGCGGACAAAAATAAGTTGGTTATTCAGAAATATAATGACAAACTTACAGTTTATTTCTCTCCAACCTTGCGTCATTTTGTAAGACATTATACACCTATTATTGGAAGCGGTCTGGTGTATGCTTCTCATGAATATCACACTAAAGCTGATTCAGTTAATGATGAATGGTGGGTGGACATCTATGGTGATCGCATCAAGAAAATTTACCAGTCTTATGAAGAATCTAAAGTTGCTATCAATATAATGCCGCGTCTATATCATACAGTTGAAAGCTTCATTCATGTAGTAAATCCTTATATACAACAGAAGTTGAAGCATGTGATGAAAAGTAAATATGATGTAAAGACACACCACATTTCGTTTTCAATTGAAAATCAACGCGTTGTTCTGAAACTGGGCGATGACATTCAATGTCAATTGAGTAAAAATTTGAAAAACTCTTTGCTTTTTCAATGCTACAAACTGTGTTTACTGCTGCGCATACGATTGGTATAGAAACACCAATGACACTTGATAAACATGAACAGCACCTTTACATTCAAAGTGATTTGATTCTACCTATTTCTGTTGGTGAGAAAAAAGAATACATTTTACGCGATTTCATTCATGATAAAGACGCTTCATATGGAATAGTCGAGAAGATGTTTGAATCTATTTTCTATCATCCCGTCGTCAAACAAACTATACCCTCTATTGCTATCAAAATTATCAATGGTTTACAAGAGTGCATCCATGTGAAAGATACTAAATCCCTCGTAACTTTAGTGTTTCGGAAAACAAAGTGAAGTCATTGTGATATGTTTATTTAAATAAAAATATGTGTATGAAAAAGTCTTTTCACAGATATAGGGGGAATGAGCTGGCTGTAGGCATATATTCACAAGGAAGAAACGATCTCATGCGATACATAAAACAACCATGTATATCTACAAAAAGCAACATCAAAATACTGAGTTAAAGTTGATTATGTCATTACATCTCCTGAATGTGGTAGCGTGAGTTTTATTCTTTTGGGTGGAGGTATGTTTGTGTCAGGATGTCCATGTGGAAGAGATGTGTTATGTCCTATCCAACACCTCTTATCTTCCCATGCTGAAAGTGCTCGTTTCTTGAACGTGTGGGTTTTCACCGTATGAACTTGAGATTTTAAGATTGTCATATTGACAAACGTTATAGTTTTATTTTTATAGGCCTTCTTATAGGACCGATGTTTCATGTTAGAGACCAATGATCTTGATATACCTTTAGCACGCTTAATACTATCTGCACATTCTTTTAATTTCATGGAATACATTTTAGGACGGAGGAGAATCATTTCATCTATTTCCTTTCCTGCTGTTTCATCCTTAAAACAACCAAGTTTGGCTTTATTCTGTATCGAATAGAGTGAATGAGTGGGATTGTAGTTGGATGTGTCGAAATATTTTTCTAATGACTTGCCAACTTCATTAAAATTTAAATCTTTTTAAGTGGTAATTCCTAAAAAGAAACTATCTGTATCACCACCCAGCAAGCGAACCTCTTTTACGAGAGGGCATGGTTTTAATATTTTGTAGAAGAGTTGATACATTTCAAGCTTGGAATAATCTAAAACGGCTTGCCCAATATAGATGGGTTTGCGCAACTCAACTTCTGATTTTATCATTTTAACACCTACAAGATCCTCATCGATGATGTCTCTATCAATGAAAAGAGGTGATGAGGTCAATTTGTGATATTTTTGTTCATCAACGACTAGTTTGTAGTTCATACGTTTTCTAACATCCTCCATGGTCTTTCCGAATAGACTGTTATTCTTATATTTATAAAAATCCTTTTCAAAATAATTTTGGGCGAGTGCACGTTTTTGACTGTTACTATTTATGTAGGGTTTGAGGAAGGCTTTCTGTCTAAATTTGATGATGCGGTGAACTGCCTTTAGAAGCATGCCCATTTCTAAATAGAATTTTAGTATGCAGAAGTGTACGAGATAATTTTTCTTATCATATTGGGTGAGTAAAAGTTTGCGGCATGGTTTGTACCTTGGCTGTCCACACTCTGTTAAGTTATTATGAAATTGTGACATGAATGGTGAAAACATATCTTCAGTCACTTCACCAGATTCAGGTGCGAGTGGAAAATCAGCAGTTTTATTTTTAATGCTATTTGGATAAATCAAATCCACTTCAAAATAATATCCCCAATCACCTTCATCTGTAATCTTCAGTATGTTTGAAGGGTTGGAGTAATACTCAAGCTTATCTTGATTTAACCAACTAAACTCGGAATGAGGTAGTGGTTTAGACAGTGAACTGCCATATAAATTATTTTGGTCGTAGTACTTTAGGTGGATATGATCATCACCTACTGTTTCAGATTTTATATGATGTTTATTTACAAATGTAAGACCACCGCGTATTCCGCGCTCAAATATATTATACATCTCCGGGTCTTGTAAGAGATGAATGGTCTCACCAGTCATTTTAAAGGCTGATTTAAAGGACATGGCTGGTAGACTGACAAAGTGGACAGGATCTAATTTGTCTTCTTCTAATGCCACTCGTCGAAATTCCTGAAAGACATCAGCCACCAAAATGACATCTAATTCTAAGTAAGCGATCATATAATCGCCAAACGTTTTACAATCAAATTTTAACCATGCCTCTTGAGCATGTTCATAATCTTCTACTGGACAATCTTCACCCGTCAAATCGTTTTGGAATTTGTCAATGGAAGGAAGGGTTGTTTCATTTAGTTTAGACATTGAGCTAAAATACGCATAAGGAAAGACTCCTTTGCGAGTGATTATTTCATCCGTTAAGTTTGGATAGTGTTTCTTCAAAGTTTGACTATGGGGAAGAAACTTGAGATTACGAACGAGAGAAGCTAGTGACGCTGACATGAATTGGAATGAATCTAAAAATTTTATTTCGAAGAAGACTGTCTTATTTTCTTTAGTTTTATCTACTGGTACTTTTGCGGTCATTGCCATGAATTTTTCTCTCGTTTGCGCTATTACATTAAACTGCCACGATTTCATCTGGCTCAACCCTCCTTTTATGAGTATATGATTGTCATAGCCCTTAAAGTTATGAAAAATGACGGGTAGTACACGACGTCTCAACCTAAGTTAAAAGTTACATTTGGAACAGAGTGCGTTTCTAAATTTACCAGTGATGTGATCATGATCACGCACTTTCTTAATTTTATCGTCATCAAACGTTTTATGACATTTAGGACAGGATGTGCAACTTTCAAATTTTTGTTTGTCTTCATCTGACATATGTAGTGACTTACGCTGCAATTGGGAATCATATGATTGTTGAAATTTAGCAGCTTTATCGAGAAATTCTAGAAATTTTGAAATGCAATCTTCACCTTGCCAAGTATGCATTTTGTTTTGTCTATTCCTAAAGTGGTCATGCCATACTTCATAGCAGGATATGGCTGCTGGCTTGTGGATGATATCATCAATGTAGCATTCTATGTCTGCGTAAATGACACGCAGGGGACTTAATTCGTCACCATTATCCCTATGTGAAAATATTTTATCTTTGGGCATGCGTTCCATTTGTAATTTACCTCGCTTGCACCATTCATAGTGAGTTTCAAATTTATCTTTACTCCAAAAGGAGCGGATGCAGCGGTCGCATACAAAATGTTCACCTCTTTTAGAGTGCCCCAAGTGAGTGTACAAGCGAGAGATTTTGGGTATACCACAGTAGTGCCATTCCTCGCTATCATCTTGTTTTACTAATAATAGGTTGACTACACGTTCATAACAAGTTGAACGTGAATTATAGCGGGCACCCTTCAACCCCTTCTCCCACACGTGAACGACAATTATAATCTTATTATGTTTTTCGAACGTTTCTACATCTTTGATTTTCATGTTGTTACTATCACAACCTTCAAAGTCTAGTTCATCCTCCCACTGTCTATAGCTACAGGTATGATTTCGATTCGCGTTGATATCATTATAGTGAAGGATGGATAGGACTGCATATTTGAAACACTGTGATTTACAATCGACATTGATGACAGCTTTCTTATTATACAACTTTTTTGGTAGTTTAAATGTGCCTCGAGCTGCATGACTTTCTAATAGGGAAATTTTGAATATGGCTGAGTCCACACCATCAAAAATGAGAGCGCTGTCGCGTTGATTGAATTTATCTACATTTGATTTTAAACATTGAATGTAAAAATTTAGCCAAGACTCGCAGTCTACAACTTCAGTTGCGGAAGAGGAAGGAACATGAAACTGTATTCTCTCCGTCACTTGACCCGTTTGAAAATCTATCTTAATATATTTTAGTTTAAGGTAGACGAGCGCCTTCATTCTAAAATTGTCTAAATTGTTGAAGAGCGCTTCGATAATGTTAGAATTTTGAAGGAGCCACGCAGGAAAATCTACTATTTGAGTATTGGACTCCATGCAGTAGTCGCGTACTAAATTATTATGTTAAACATTAATGAGGGAGATGGTAGAGGTACCGTTGGTGTAGTGATCATTTGCATGCGTGTGTTGAAGTCTGTGCGAAGATCGCTGAAAGTGACTATCAAAAGAAAGAGGGCACAAATTGCAAGGAAAGGAGATGTCATCGTCAGAATCAACTTCATCTCCGGAGATTGACGCCGCTTTGCGTTGTTTGATCACACATCGAACAATGAACACACGTTGTTTGATGTGTCGAAGGAGACTGTGCTTCCTTGTAAACATATGTCCGCAGTCGGCACATTCCCACTCGTTGCCTTGTCGCGAGAGTCCTGAGCTGGAACTCACATCACCTGAAAGAGAAATCATTCTATCATCTCTGTTCAAGTCTCAGTGTATTGTTACAACCTACTTTGACTCAACAACTCAAAACTTTCCTCGAGAAGGGAGGGCGTTGGTGATGAAGTTGATGCCTGAAATTGAGGAAGATGCTATTAGCCACACGTTTGAGGGAGATGAGTGAAGAAATTTTCAACTTACCATTTCAACGAAATCGAGTTTAAGGTTGATACTTCAACAAGATAGAGACTTCACGAGAGAGCAGTTCACTTGTACGCCTCAAATATAGAATTCGCCAGAGAACACTTCACTTATATGTCACAAAGACAGAGCGAAATGACACGAATGACACTTTACATATATACTTTCGTATTCATCATTCATTGGCTGTTCATTCTGATTGGTTGCTTGTTGATACTTAAGAATTAGAAAACATTTCAAAGTTATTATTCACAGTCAACATGACAAGCCATCCGACAACACCAAACAAAAAATTCTCTTCTCCATCCTCAACACCAAAGGCGCTCGTTGCACCAAACGCTCCAACGAAGGGGAAGGTAGAGAAAGTGTACCGACTGGACAATATCAGAAAGTTGTCATTACCAGCGGACAACGAAGAGAGTGTATGTGAGAAGGAGTGTCCCGACTTAACAGGCGTGAGGTGGAAGTATCTCCAGTACGATACTGACGATGTGATGGAGATCACCAGCACCAAATTCCTCCACCAATTATGGGAGTGGTACACCCCTAACTCCCAGCCACGAACTATGGCGGAGTGGGAGTACATCGACAAAGTGAGGCTCGCAGTGGAAGAACGATTAAAGCAAGTGAACTGTTTTTGCTATCTATGTGAAGCCAGACTCTGGGACGATATTGACGATGAAGACCTTTTGAAATACATGCCATAATAAATTTTTATTTCGTATTATCTTTGCTTTCATGCTGACTTACTTGAACGGGGCTTCAGTGGATGATTTAACCATGTATACTTTTTCATTTGGAAATAGTAGCACGCTTAGTCTAACTTGTAAATCTTAAAACATTTCATATGGGCGATGATGATAGGTGAAATAGTGTTAAATAAAATTAAGATAGCTTACACTTCTGATACACGGATAGCAATCGACTGCGATCCATGTGTAAAGAGCTTGTTAGAATACGGATGGGCTTAAGTGGATGATTTAACCATGTATACTTTTTCATTTGGAAATAGTAGCACGCTTAGTCTAACTTGTAAATCTTAAAACATTTCATATGGGCGATGATGATAGGTGAAATAGTGTTAAATAAAATTAAGATAGCTTACACTTCTGATATAGGGATAGCAATCGACTGCGATCCATGTGTAAAGAGCTTGTTAGAATACGGATGGGCTTAAGTGGATGATTTAACCATGTATACTTTTTCATTTGGAAATAGTAGCACGCTTAGTCTAACTTGTAAATCTTAAAACATTTCATATGGGCGATGATGATAGGTGAAATAGTGTTAAATAAAATTAAGATAGCTTACACTTCTGATATAGGGATAGCAATCGACTGCGATCCATGTGTAAAGAGCTTGTTAGAATACGGATGGGCTTAAGTGGATGATTTAACCATGTATACTTTTTCATTTGGAAATAGTAGCACGCTTAGTCTAACTTGTAAATCTTAAAACATTTCATATGGGCGATGATGATAGATGAAATAGTGTCAAATAAAATTAAGATAGCTTACACTTCTGATACAGGGATAGCAATCGACTGCGATCCATGTGTAAAGAGCTTGTTAGACTACGGATGGGCTTAAGTGGATGATTTAACCATGTATACTTTTTCATTTGGAAATAGTAGCACGCTTAGTCTAACTTGTAAATCTTAAAACATTTCATATGGGCGATGATGATAGGTGAAATAGTGTTAAATAAAATTAAGATAGCTTACACTTCTGATATAGGGATAGCAATCGACTGCGATCCATGTGTAAAGAGCTTGTTAGACTACGGAAGAGAGAAGTGTGTTATGTTGCGTGTGGCGCGTGAGTGTCCTCCCATTTCATTCCATTCATCAATTCGTCTCATTGATAGAGACAGGTAGAACTCATGGTTCTCATAACGTATGCAATGGAAAGTTTTAGGCAACCTTCGACAGTTGGCTAAATGTCGCCCTGGCGCGAATGAATACTACGTTGAGACAGAGGCAATCACTTGCAAACATGACGCAGAGAGGTTTAACAAGATTGACCATTGCCGAATGTCCCTTGCGGTATACATAGCTACGGGTTTCACCGCCGCCCTTTACAGGAACGCCCGCCGAAAGGAAGTATTACACCGAACTTCATTTGCAACGTTCAAGTTGACTGATAGCAGATTCAACTTAATGATAGTATTCGCCAGTCCGAAGACTGCCCAGGGCAAACCGCGTGGAGGTTCTATCATGTCTTGCCCCATGGTGGCCCTTAAGAGAGCCGATGGTTCATTCTCGGGGTGTGAATTAAGTTGACTATTGGTTGGAATAGTCAATGGGTATGACGGTTAGGTTGTCATAGACCTTATACCGCCTAGGTCGTGCTGGTGCATCTGGCACCTTTCGGATGCGAGTGGTATTCGGAGTCCACACCCCATCCGTCCAAACGATCTTCTTGATCTTCCCCCTTCTTATCATCCTCTTCATCCCACTCGTCGAGGATGATGAACTCGGGAATGGCGTTGTCTTCATCGATGAAGACGGGAATGCTGTTGGCAGATGTTGCTTCCATCGTGACTTAAAATTGAATGAGAAGCGCTACAATCTTCTGGCTTATATAGGGTTTTCAACAATGAATTGCTCAACAGCGAATCAGAATGCTTCAGGGATAGCAATCGACTGCATAACGTTCAAGTTGACTGACAGCGGATTCAACTTAATGATAGTATTCGCCAGTCCGAAGACTGCCCAGGGCAAACCGCGAGGAGGTTCTATCAAATCTTGCCCCATGGTGGCCCTTAAGAGAGCCGGTGGTTCGTTCTCGGGAGTAACGTCATCTTACACCCTACCAATTCTGCTGACAGAGTCTTTGACTCTCTCATTGGTAGCAGTGTCGACTTCCACACTAACTGGCACATGGCTAAAAAGTGGAATGTAGCGCCATTCCGTTGGATTGACAACAGTTGCTGTCATCGGATTGCCAATCCGAGCAAGATTATTGTGGACTCTGTCTTGATCCTCTAGCCTGACAAACTCCTCAAATAAATTTCGCGGCCTTAACTGCGGTCCGCGAGGAGAGCTGACTTGACTGTTCGGCGTCTGCATGATTGAAATGAAATGAAATGAGAGGCAGTGGTTTATATACCCCTCTAACGCGACGCAACGTTCAAGTTGACTGATAGCAGATTCAACTTAATGATAGTATTCGCCAGTCCGAAGACTGCCCAGGGCAAACCGCGTGGAGGTTCTATCATGTCTTGCCCCTAGGTGGCCCTTAAGAGAGCTGATGGTTCGTTCTGGGGAGTGTCGTGATGGGGTGGTGAAGGCGGGCAAAGATCTGCAATGAAAATGATATGTATTAGAATATGATATACTATCTTATTTACTTTTCACTTACAAAGTGAGCCATCCTTTGGCAGTCTGGCGCGCTTCCGAATAGAAAATTTGTGGAGATGGCCGCGCATTCTCAGGCTGGCATGTAGGCATTTTTTCGTCGGATGGCCGTTATAGCAAATTATTGACTCGTCCAGATTTTGATTGACGAGTACTTCGCCGTCCAAATGATTATCCCGAATAGGGATGTGAAACGCAAACAACCTATCCTCATTCACACGATTCCACTCATCCCTCATGCGCTCCAACTTCTCAAACGCCTGCCTCTCATCACCCCGCCGAGCCACAGTCCTCTCCAACTCAACATTCCTCGCTCTCAACACACTCATCTCCTTCATCATCTCCTCAAACTTCGCTTCTGCATCTCTCATTCTTCTCTCCGCAGCACTCGCCCTCTTCTCACACTCACCATTCTTCTCTTCCAACTCTCGCGTCTTATTCTTCAAATCAGTCACACTACGCCTCATTCGAATATTCTCATCCGCTACCTCCTTCGACTTCAGTTCTTTCTTTTTCAACTCATCCAACTGCTTCACAACTTCATCCTTCACCTTCTTCAAACTCTCATACTTATTTACCAACAAATCATGCGCCATCTGCTGCGACACATGCTTTTTCTCTTCATCCTTCAACCACCTCGCCGACTGCATACGAATCCCACCACTCTTCACTTTTGGGGAAGATGAGCTCCTCGGGGGGTCAGTGATGACAATGTTTGACACCTCCGACGACGAAGAGCTCAACTTCCTCACACGCTTCCTCACACGCTCCCTATCTAAATCCACATCATCCTCATCATCAATCTCAAGCACTCTCTTTCGCTCAATCTCAGCCTCCAACGAAGCAACTGCTCTCGCCAACTCATCATTCTCAACAACATTCTCAACCTTACCCTCTCGCTCTATCGCCAACATTCGCTCCCTCTCTTCAACAATCAACTGCGTGAATCGCAAGTCATTCACCAAACCTCCACTACAGTCAGCATGCACTCTGTAAAAACGCGCCTCATCCTCATCACCCTTCAACACTCTACACTTCACACACGCAACCCTATTCAGGATAATCATGTGGTCGGTGCCCGCCTTCTTGACATGCGCCTTGGCGTCCGCACTGCGATTTATTCGACCGCACACACAGATTTTGATATGAAGTTTACGATTCTTGTCATTTGTCATGCCTGAGATTTCTTGTTAACTGTAAGATAATGAAATTTGTATAAGTTTGGAATCATGTAGTACAGTCATATTCCTAAAGCATTACACTTAGTGAGGAATGATTGATTTGAGTATAGTGAGTGGCACTCGATCCCGTCGACAGCCCGAAGGCCTTGTACTGATCACTAGGGAAGTGAGAGATCTTCCCCGATACCCGCTCTTTACAGCTGAAGACATCATTGTCACTGCCCCGAAGTGGTAACAGCAACGCCGAGTCAAAGGTAGTGATCAGTAGCTGGGATCTAACCCCTCAAAGCTGCCTTAGACTTAGTTAAATTTCAAATCTGATAGCAGATTTGAACTCAGCATACTTGAAAACCTTAGTCTACATGTTAAAACTTTGAAAAAACTGAAAATTAAGAATTTTTAAAAAATTCCGCATTCTACTACTCATACTACTTTTACAAAATTTTGTCAGTAGTAAAGACACTATCAAATTCTATCATACAAACTTTGAAGTAAGAAGATAGCTTGCCTACTTCAAAAGATAGAGTCCTTTGAAACACCCGATATTGGGAGCTCAGAGCGACGACCGTCGCTTACCTCGTCTTTCGATGAAGTGATCAGACTTACGTTGTCGGGGGAAATGCTCGGAATATATATATATGCTCGGAAGAAAACTTAAAATGGCTCTATCTCCGAAAGTATTCATCGTAGCGACATGCGGTTTGTTGCAAACGATTTGTCTCATCATTTTCTATCATATGACACCTGAATCATTCTCATATGACCACGGGAAGTTGGTCCGTCAGCACATGTCCATGCAACATGCCACAAGTGAAAAAATTCCTAAGTGTGAGAGCTCCAGTGTGGTGAAAATTTTGAAAAATTAAAAACTTCCGAATTTCGACCTGGGACCTTTACCAAAACATTTTTCATCAAATTTCACCGACCCCCCCTCCCCCCCTCGTTCGGAGAAATTTGATGAAAAATGTTTTGGTGAAGGTCCCAGGTCGAAATTCCACACTTTGGAAAATTTTCAAAATTTGACCCATACAAAGCCACTCTGACACTTAGGATTTTTTCAGGTGAGCTCCGACCTAAAATCTTGTAACAGCTCTAACTTTTGAACGGCTGGTCCGATTGACTCGCGGCAAAAATGGCGTCGAGCAGTTTTTTCTCCTCTTTCAAACGAGTAGCTGTAAGACAAAATCCATCCACTAGAACCAAAGTTAGAAGATTGCTGTCGGGGGGGGGGGGGTCAGTGAAATTTGATGAAAAATGTTTTGGTGAAGGTCCCAGGTCGAAATTCCACACTTTGGAAAATTTTCAAAATTTGACCCATACAAAGCCACTCTGACACTTAGGATTTTTTCAGGTGAGCTCCGACCTAAAATCTTGTAACAGCTCTAACTTTTGAACGGCTGTTGGACAGTTCGCTTGGACAGTTTCCTTACCTCTCATCCAGACTCCGACATTATTTTGACCGGTGACTTTAACCGTTTGGATGTGTCTTATGTATTGCATGCATTTGACTTAATTGACTTAATTAAGTCTCCCACCAGGGGTGATGCAATCCTTGACCATGTTTTTGTGTCTTCACCTTTGGAGAACCTTTGTAATGTTGATGTTGGTCCCCCGATTTCTTCATCCGACCACAAAACTATTTTGTGTACTCCTAACAAGCATTCGTCAACTCAAAGCAAGACCATGCGAACTGTGTGTGATTTACGTGAGTCAAACATACAAGCCTTTATTAGTACACTCGAGTATATCGACTTTACTCTACTATATGACAGTAATTTGACAATTGATGAAAAGTGCTTTATTTTCAATGATGCTGTAAAGTTCTGTTTCGATCAAACAATACGTATGACTACAGTGGCCATGTCTCCAAATGATAAACCTTATGTGAGTCCGCTTATCAAAGTGCTGATCAACGAGCGATGGCGTGCATATCGTTGTGGTAATTATTCAGTCTACAAACACCTGAGCCTAAAAGTTAAGCGGCTATTATTCGTCGAAAAACTCAGATGGGCAAACAGGGCTAGTCAATGTCCGAAAGATATGTGGAATATTGTGAATGAAATCAGAGGTACAAAATATTCCAAAAGCTCATGCATCGACTCACTGATTTCTCAATTCCCTAACCCAGTCCAAGCAGCTGAAGACATTAACTCCCTCTTCATATCTTCTCAAAGCATTCGCCCAAATTGTGACTCTATATGCCTACAAGATAAGTACGATTGGTCCCCATCCGTATGTACTGATGATGTTTACAAGTGTCTACACTCGCTTAAATCGAATAAGGCCCCCGGTTTGAATGGTGTACATACTGTGCTATATAAGGAAGCAGCTCATATATTGGCTGAGCCTCTCACTAACATTATTAAGACATCTATAATGTCGAGGAAATTTCCACAGTCATGGAAACACAGTCGTGTAGTGCCTGTCCCAAAATCTAGCCCGCCATCGATTGAAGAATTACGCCCTATTTCCCTTCTCCCTGTTCCCGCAAAGGTTTGCGAAAGGTTGATTCTCAACTCTGGTGTTTTACCGCTCTTCCGGAATAGTTTTGGGCCTTATCAGTTTGGAGGTATGAAGTCCTCATCGACCACATCTGCACTTATATGTATGCACGATATTATAACAGCAACCTCGGACAAGAAAGAGACGATGGGTGTTGTCGTACTTGCCTACGATTTCAGTAAGGCATTCGATACTCTTGGTCACGATATTATCCTCAAAACGCTGATCTCTAATGGTTTCCCTTCAGGTTTCTGTCTTTGGGTCCGTGACTATCTGACATGTCGTTTTCAATCAGTCAAGCTCAATCAGTGTGTAAGTTCAGAACCATCTGTTATTTCTGGTATACCTCAGGGTTCAGTCTTCGGGCCTTATCTGTTTAATGCTGTTGTCGGAAGTTTGCTCCCTAAGTTCGCGACAGCGTTATAATCAAGTACGTCGACGATTGCACGGTGATTATCCCTATTCATGCCGAATCAATCTCATCTTACAAAGAAGAGCATACTCACTTGATGAATTGGTCCATGTCAGCTGGGTTGAAAATCAACATGCGGAAAAGCAAACTTTTATGGTTTCCAAAGATGACTACATGCCCCCGTCCTGTGATTCCTGATATCTCATCAGTTGATAGCCTTAAAATCCTGGGAGTTGTCTTATCCTCTGATTTGAAGTGGCACAACCATGTTGATTTTGTAATCAGAACCGCGTCACGTCGATTGTACGCTCTCCGTGTTCTCCGTCCATTTCTGAACTCTTCACACCTAGCTTCTGTTTATAAAGGACTAATACTATCTGCGATAGAATATTGCTCTCCCCTATTGATCGGGATGTCAACTGGTGACAAGAATGCTCTTGATCGACTCCAACGTAGAGCTCATCGTATTGTATGTGGTTCCGATTGCGAATGTGACATTTTTGATGACCTGGAAGTAAGGCGTATACAAGCATCTTTGAAGCTTCTACATAAGATAGTCTCCAACAACGATCATCCCTTGCACTCTATGTGTCCTGAGAGAATCCCCCGATCTGGTAGATTTGTGCAACCTTTTTGTCGAACTACTCGAAGGAGGAACTCCTTTTTTCCTGCTGTTTCCATCATTGAAAACAATACATTTATAGATTGAAGCTCAGCTACATGTATATGTGATAATTTTTTTTTGTAACTTATGTAGTCCTGTCTTTGCATTTGTGTGAAACTCTGAAACTATGTGACTTCATCAATCATGACTTAAATGCTCTTACGGCGTACTCTGTGCAACGTCATAACTTTCATTCATTTTGTTTTAGTAACGTGTAAAATTTGATTGACGTGTATTTACTTATGTCTTTGTATGATTTTCATTCTTTTGAATATAAACATTACTCTCTCTCTCTCTCTCTTTCAAACGAGTAGCTGTAAGACAAAATCCATCCACTAGAACCAAAGTTAGAAGATTGCTGTCGGGGGGGGGGATCAGTGAAATTTGATGAAAAATGTTTTGGTGACGGTCCCAGGTCGAAATTCCACACTTTGGAAAATTTTCAAAATTTGACCCATACAAAGTCACTCTGACACTTAGGATTTTTTCAGGTAAGCGAGCTCCGACCTAAAATCTTGTAACCGCTCTAACTTTTGAACGGCTGGTCCGATTGACTCGCGGCAAAAATGGCGTCGAGCAGTTTTTTCTCCTCTTTCAAACGAGTAGCTGTAAGACAAAATCCATCCACTAGAACCAAAGTTAGAAGATTGCTGTCGGGGGGGGGGGGTCAGTGAAATTTGATGAAAAATGTTTTGGTGAAGGTCCCAGGTCGAAATTCCACACTTTGGAAAATTTTCAAAATTTGACCCATACAAAGCCACTCTGACACTTAGGATTTTTTCAGGTGAGCTACAACAGTGCACCCTCCCAACCTGGCCGGCACACCACGCCAACCTGGACAGCACATCACCGCGCGCTATACGACGGCCGGCCAGAGGGGAGGGGACGTCAGCGAACCTTTCGGACTCACTTGGCCGGCACACCACGACACTCTGTCGTTCCAGAGGGGGGGGAGTCAGACTCAAAGCACCACGGCGGCCGACCACGACACTCTGCCGTTCCAGAGGGGGGGGGACGTCAGCGACGGCGGCCATCTTGCGCTATCCAGAAGTGGAGTTTTACTTACTACTATTCCGTGATTAAATGTCAGTTTTAATTGCTTCTAGTGGATATCAAAAATAATGACAATCCCCACCGAATCCCCATAGAAACGCTATGGGAGCTGTTGGGATGGCCTCAGCACCCACACGCACCCCATACCTACCCTATGCCAATGGGAATACCCACAGAATCCTATAGAAACGCCATGGGAGCTGTTGGGATGGCCTCAGCACCCATGCTCACCCCATACCGCCCCCATAGTCCGGCAGCCAGAACGAGTTTCTGCAGGGAACAAGGCCGAAAATGAGACTTTCAAAGAATTATGTACACCCTATGCCTACTGCGAATTCGCGCGTCTGCCGAGTTCTAATGAGTTCCTCTTCTTGTCAGACACGATCAGAGAAAAACGCATGTAAATCCGATGGGACACAGATTGAAAGTTTTGGCTAAAATGAAATCTTCTATGTTTTCTCTGATTAAACGAAAAGTAGGCCTACTACGTGCTATTACTGTGCTTCTGATCGGCAATCTATGTGAGAATGTGGCTGAATGTGGATGAAGTTGCTCAAAATGTTTGTGTTTGCTAACATTAATAGGCTCGCCAAATCGAAATGTTTCTAGCTTTAGAGACAGGGGTACAAGAACATGAAAGGAAATGATCTGAAGATATTCCATGCCAAAAATTATGACTCTTGGCTTAGTGCTTCTCGTTTAATCAGAGAAAACATAGAAGATTTCATTTTAACCAAAAACTGCAATCTACGTCCCTTTGGATTTACATGTGTTTTTCTTTGATCTTGTCTGACAAGAAGAGGAACTCACTAGAACTCGGCAGACGCGCCAATTCGCAGTAGGCGTAGGGTGTACATCATTCTGTGAAAGTCTCATTTTCGGCCTCGTTCCCTGCAGAAACTCGCTCTGGCTGCAGGACTACCATGCCCATGGACACACCTACAGAATCCTCAAGTCCACGGCAATCCTGCTACTTATTCAGTGACGACTTATTGTTTGACCGTAGATCGTGTGTGGTGTGCCATTTCATCATCGCATACGAAATATGATTCCCCTTCTATGAAACAACGACTATGGAACGAGCAGTCTAATTCTGTTGGTGTAGCACATACTTCAACTTGAACATTTTTGAAGCGACTTTCTTCATAAATTGCTAAATTATAAGCCAGGTGAAAGAATGATTTGATTTTTTGAATCGCTCCTTGGACATTGTCTTCGCAATAGTGGAACAATTTCAACTTTTCATTTATTTGAGGACAAATATTGAACGAGATCATGATCAAGATCTCACAATCAGACTTTATGTTAATGTCGGCGTCATCGCAGACCACGCAGTCTCGTACAATTTAAACGATGTCTTCATTAGTACTTTTGCCTACGAAAGGACATCATTTTGATCCAATGCTCCAATATTGGACATTTACAAAATATGTAAACAAAATAAAAAATAAACAAATAACAATGTCTTAAATATCGAAAGTCTTATTTTAACAGCAGTCTATATATGACAAAGATACAAAAATACCAAGCCGGATGATCTTGATTAACCGAAATCTTAATTATCCGTGTCAAAATTAACGAGCTTCGACTGAAACATCATATAACTAATGATTTTTACACCACGGCTAAAAACTGACTGTGTCCTGATGTAAGGTAGAACGTCTAGTAAATAAGTGAGTCGAATTTACTCACTCCGCTTTACTCACATCTTCAGTAAATAATTGTTTCAAAATGGCCGACACCATGAAAATTTTCAAATTCTAGAAATTCTTTGAAATATAAACAAAGCGAATCTCGTCTTAATTCTCTCAGGAATAGAATCGTCATTCTTTCTGAACTGCTTGTAGTGAACACTTGCATAATATCATTGCTGAATTTTTTACTGTGATAAAGAATATGTGTGTTCCAATATTGGAACATTGGGTCTTAATCGGCTAAAAATATCATTGAGTTTGGTTGAAGTTGAACGCGTTTCACACTGAACGAATGAATGAAACATCTTTATTGTATAGTAACAGAAATCAAAATACAAGTCAAGGGGAGACATAATGGTTTCTGCGCAGTCATGCAGGGAAAATGAGAGATTCACATGCAGAAATCAATATTCTTATCGAGATTAACCCCATATACAGGAAAACACTGTCTGCTTCGATTAGTCCGTGAAAAAGGGACCAGAAGATAACACTTGATCGGGTGGAACAGATGGTCTAGCGAATAATCACTTGACTGAGATTTAGAGATTTAGAGAACAAGTCGTCTCTTGATTTCATGCCGTTAATCATTTGAAAACCGACAGCCACATTGGCGCGAGCGGATCAGTCTTCTCGCACGACGGAAGATTCTTGAAATTGTTGTTGAACAGTTTCTGGTTAAGAATCCGAACAGAGGGACTGAGAAAAGCAGATCACTGTCTATGAGAGATTCATGCACTAACCATAGATCGTCATGTGATGAAATTAGCTTCATCTTGCAACACTGATGAGTTAAGTTGATTGAATGGCTTCAAGTTAATATGAAAATACACTTTCAACATGCATTGACAGAATTCAAAAAACAAATAATTATATTTCTACAATCAAAATTAACATACTTTTATTTGTGGGATTCCGTCAATTGGTGGACGGCTAAGCGGTAAAAAAACCTGTTGGAAGAGACAATCTGAAGATATCAATTTCATGAGTGTAAAACTACCTCGCACCATCGATTTCAGGGACTATTTTGAAATTCACAGCCGAGACGTCTCTTCAAAAGTCTATATAATATATACACGCACTTTTGCGGTCGAAGCAGTGACACGCATATTATTCTATGCTGATGGTCATTGTTTCCAGTTCCATCGTCAGCTTGAATATGGGCCGAGGCCAACTTCCTTTTATGTTAATAAGGAAAGAGAGTTTAATCAAATATTTGAAATACTAATTTGTATATTGTGCTTGCAATAAATATTGCAACATTTGCATGAACATTCTTAGGTCCTAAATTCAATTTAAATTCTTTGAAGTGGAATGCATACAACTATACTTTATCAGTTTTCGCTTTCGTCTATAAGAGACTTTTGTATAAATGTTTGTGAGAGCTTAATTGCTACTTTCATTTTTTAATTAATTGTTGCCTAAAGGTTTTTGCAATCCTGTGAATATCGAAGTTGGCCTTTATAGAACATCAATAATAATATGTTTTACATTTGTTGAAAATTACGGAAACATTTAATCTGACTCAGTCGGTTTTTGATGAATTTTAGCATCTGACCAAAATCTGATTTCTCCAAGGCATTGAAATCTAGCAAATTACAAGTTCTAGTAAGCCTATCGAGAAAACTGAGTTTACAAAATTTGCGGAAGAGCTATCGAATTGCCCCTCACCGTCTCTCCATTCATACCGCTAATAAGGTATGCCGCAGATGCTGATGGTACGGGTCATTGCGATCCCAAACAGAATGCGCATTCCTATGAAATAGCAGAAGCTGTTCAATTTATGATATTCTTGTTTTAAATTACCAAAATTAGGAAAATCATTGACTCTCAAAAATTACCGATTTTTTTTAAATGATCGATAGTTACTAGTTACTACTGGTAACTTTTAAATCAAAAATTGGCGGTAGCACTCCATGGAAGGCCAAGTGTGCCACATTATCGCATACTCGAGAGACTGATTCTGATGAAAGGCAATTATCATCAGCTGTCATCATTTTCTCTGACAGTGAATTATAATTTGTTTCTACAATTTTTGTTGCTATATAGAATATTTTATAGTTTATAGAATGTAGCCTGCGTACAGTATATGCATGGTCAAAATTGAAAAACCGTTCTATTCTTCAGAACACAGTCCTCACAAGACAATTAACAGAGCAAAATATTTCATTAGTGATGGTGACAACCACTGAGAACGTCGTTTGAAAAATGAATAAGCCTATCACATTTTAGGATAAAATCAATCAGAGAAAAAGATTTAGAGCTGCAAAGTCTATTCATGTGATTTTGAAATATCAATAAAGAAATGTTCAGTTAACATTCATAAATGTGTTGCAACAATTCAAAGCATTTGAGCAATTTGTGTTAAAAACATTGTCATGTCATTACTGAATATACAAGCTACGACATTCGTTGATCAACAAAGAACAATATTTAGAGATTTATGAACCGCACCGAAAAATTACCATGCTCGTCACAGAAATCGAGAAAATCTTGTCGGGGAAAATTATGATCGTAAGAGATATTTAAATGATATGACTTATCTTTATTATGTTCCTCGACGGGATTCTTCGATTTTCCCGACGAGGTGTCAGCGGACAGCATGCTGATGTCACCCCTGATGCATTAAATGATTCATTTGTGTCAGTTTACTTATTATACATAGATTGATGTGGCATGTTTCAATATACTCACAGGGATAAATTGCCTTGCCTGCGACGTGTGTGCCAATATCCGCACCAATATGCGCACCACATCGAAAATCACGTGTGCCACTCTCGAAAACAGTATTTACACATAATTTTTGAGTGTACTAGCTTGTGCCACCAGCAATTTTTCAAAATAATGCAGCAGTTTGCGAGAAATCGTCCTTCAAAACTTCTAGGTGGTACGGATGTGAAGTTAGCCGTACCAATTTACAGAAAAAGTCTTAAATCGCATCTTTATGAATTTTCAACCACATGGACGTCTAAAATAACACGTCTAAAGCATGTGCCACCCACTACTTTGCCAAAATTCACAATAGTTACTGAGAAAATTGACAAAATGATCTCAAAGTGGTACGGATGTGAAGTCAGCTTTCACACTTGTGAAAATCGCGTGTGCCACTCGAATCTACCCACCCAATACACTTATTGGGAGTGTGCCAGCTTGTGACACCCCTCAGACAGCCCCAACTCTGTGTAGAATCCGCACAAATGCGGATTTTCCTCCGCAGCCACGCCCACAGCCCATCCGTACCACTTGTGAAAATCGCGTGTGCCACTCCAATCAACCCACCCAATACACTTATTGGGAGTGTGCCAGCTTGTGCCACCCCTCAGACAGCCCCAACTCTGTGTAGAATCCGCACAAATGCGGATTTTCCTCCGCAGCCACGCCCACAGCCCATCCGTACCACTTGTGAAAATCGCGTGTGCCACTCCAATCAACCCACCCAATACACTTATTGGGAGTGTGCCAGCTTGTGACACCCCTCAGACAGCTCCAACTCTGTGTAGAATCCGCACAAATGCGGATTTTCCTCCGCAGCCACGCCCACAGCCCATCCGTACCACTTGTGAAAATCGCGTGTGCCACTCCAATCAGCCCACCCAATACACTTATTGCGAGTGTGCCAGCTTGTGCCACTCCTCAGACAGCTCCAACTCTGCGTAGAATCCGCACAAATGCGGATTTTCCTCCGCAGCCACGCCCACAGCCCATCCGCACCACTTGTGAAAATCGCGTGTGCCACTCCAATCAACCCACCCAATACACTTATTGGGAGTGTGCCAGCTTGTGAGACCCCTCAGACAGCCCCAACTCTGCGTAGAATCCGCACAAATGCGGATTTTCCTCCGCAGCCACGCCCACAGCCCATCCGCACCACTTGTGAAAATCGCGTGTGCCACTCCAATCAACCCACCCAATACACTTATTGGGAGTGTGCCAGCTTGTGACACCCCTCAGACAGCCCCAACTCTGCGTAGAATCCGCACAAATGCGGATTTTCCTCCGCAGCCACGCCCACAGCCCATCCGCACCACTTGTGAAAATCGCGTGTGCCACTCCAATCAACCCACCCAATACACTTATTGGGAGTGTGCCAGCTTGTGCCACTCCTCAGACAGCTCCAACTCTGTGTAGAATCCGCACAAATGCGGATTTTCCTCCGCAGCCACGCCCACAGCCCACGTACATGTAGCTGCGCGTGAATTGAGGAGGAATGGGTTGAGGAAGGAATTCTAGTTGGCATATCGCTCGCTCTCTAGCACTTGGCACTAGACGGTTGGTATCTCGTGTCGGCTGCGTTCGGCGGTGGCTTTGTTTGTCTGCCTGCCCATCAGCATCTCGGACTTGAATTGATCTTTTCATTTTTGTGTAGCGATCGGACTAGATAGTTGTGCGACGTGACTCTCTTCGATATTGTGCTCCGCGCAGTTTAATTTTCCTCAGAAAATTAGTGTGATTTATTATTGCCACTGGTTCCAACTTCATACTCGTAATTGCACATGGTAAGCCTCATAACCTTCATTTCCCGTGTGATTCATTCATCGTAGTTTCCTCTCTGACTGATATTCACGGTCATCAGCAAGGTCAACAACATGTGCCATACCGCGACTCCATCGCCAAATCGTCTGTGTATCTACTGGCTGGACTCTGTCCTTCTTTCAAATGCCTGAGGTACATTTCAGTCAATAGTGACTCTATTTTTTTTGATAGATGCTAATCTTTCTCTATTATAAATTTAATTTTTGAGGCTGTGCATCTTAAATGTACAGGACCGCGCTTGGTCGGGTTTGAGCGTCCAGGATTAAGCGGTCGAAACGCGATCGTCCTGACCAAGTTCCTGTTGATGACCTCATTAAAAATAGTCAAATAATTTGTATGCATATTTTGTACAATTCTATTTCACGTTTTAGCTTAAGGAACTAATATTAATTCTCTTACACATTTGGTAGATTTTAGATAGCGTAATCCCGCTGTGCTATTAGCTAGATCTGGTATTTTGATTGGAAACAGACCTGTCCTCTTATCATCTGAATGGGCAGACTGTTAAATAGGATCTTTTCAATATATAAGTGATAAACATAATTTTGAATAGAACGACTTACTCGCCAATTCGTTACACATGAGGAGAAGAGAAGCGTTGTTTGTCCTTCTAGTAAGTATTTTTAAAATTTTTAGACATTTTAGGATATAAAACTTTTCTTTTAAATCATACTTTGTAGCTATTAAAAATTAACTAGTCATTGGCTTGTTTTTTTTAAACTTTGTTACCTTGACGCACTTTGCTACGCTGAATTATTCACGTGATGACCTGTTGAACTTGCGAGCTCATGCTTTTCCTCTGCCAAGAAAGACAAGACGGAAATTGTGGTTCCTTTAGATCCGTCGCGTCACTGGTGACGTCACGCCAAGTGGTGATGACTATCATTTTATTCGTTGTGGCGATAAATCAGTGCAGCGCGATCTCAAAAAGAATGCTAATGCGTCCCAGAGTGAACTCAGTAAAAATGCTAATCCCGACAGACGACGAATTCCGGTTATAATTCAACCCAGAATTAATCACTGATTTCCTACGCCTCAGAAGCCCCATCCTACTCTACAACCTTCCCGTCAGAATTTAATAAAGATTAATTGCTCCAATATCCATCACGGCAGACGGCCTCGTGTGAACAGATTTTTCTCCTCCCTATTATTGAGTAACGTGAGATCAATTTTGAACAAAATTGACGAAATAGGTATGCGGCTTCGAGAGCTTGAACCTGACATTGCAGTTTTCACAGAATCCTGGCTAGACAGCTCGATTCCTGACTCCGCTGTAGCGATTTCTAATTCCTCGGTCTCTAGGCTAGATCGAGACATTCATGGCGGTGGTATCTTGTGTTTTGTGAAAGATGGCTATACCTACTCTTCTCCTAACATTCCACCTATGTCTACTTGTGAATCAGAAATTCATCCACTGTTTATCAACGAGCTACATTTACTGGTGATATCAGTTTATCATCCTTTCTGGAGTGATGCCTTAAAAGACAATTTGTGCATAGAAACTGTTCTTAGCATTATTGATCATGTCAGTGTTTCTTGTTCTCGTGATCCTAGCAACCTAAGAACTATCGTATGTGGCGACTTCAACGGACTTCGTACTCGATATGACGACTTCTCTCGATCATCGGGCTTAGTTCCTTTAGTCAAAAGACCTACCAGAGGTATCAACGTCCTCGATCAAATCTTTGTTAACTTCGATTCAGAGTATCAGCCGCACTTGCTACCTCCATTCGGCCGTTCAGATCACTCAGTTATACATTGGAAATCTTGTGCGAACGGTCCAGCTATCATGACAAAGAAGAAAGTGCGTAATATGAATGTTTCAAACATGGTCGTATTCAAGGAATATATGTCTATGATCGACTGGACTGCTATTGTGACCTCCACTGCTAATTTAGATTACGCAGCACAATTATTTCATGAACATCTTTTCCAACTGTATGACTTGTGCTTTCCAGTGAGAACTGTGCGCATTCGATCCACTGACCCTCCATGGTTTCGTCCGTCATTGCGTATTTTGATTGATGACAGAGACAAAGCATTTTCGCAATGCAAATGGGAAAAACACCGAAGGTTATGTGAGAAGGTTATTCAGCATATCAAACATTTGAAATCCTCGTACATTGCCAAAATAATAGCGTCGAACAACTCGCGTGAAACTTGGAAAGCGATTCACCTTCTAGGAAGAAACGCTCAGGACAAACGTGATCCCATTTTTTCAGCTGAAGATTTGAATGATTACTTTTCATCTTGTTTTCGTCCTGAAACGTTACCAGATGATATTGGCACTATTCTGCATCTTCGACTATTAATCCTACTTCAGCCTATGTGTCATTCTCTGAGGTCGAGTCCTTATTAAATGGCTTGAAAAGGAAGAGTTGTGGGCCAGACGGCCTCCCTTTCTGGATTTTTCGGGACTTCTCCGCAATCTTGTGTGAAGCGATTACTATAATATTCAATTTGAGCCTTTCAAGTGGCCGGATTCCCATGTGCTTCAAATCTGCTGACGTCTCTCCGATCCCCAAATGCCCGAAACCCAAAGATGTATCCGACTACCGGCCTATATCACTGTTACCTCTGCTTTCAAAAGTACTTGAAAAAATTGTTAGGCAAAAGTTGATCATGCCTTTCATCTGTGAGAAACTGGATAAATCACAGTTCGCTTTTCGCTCAAGATCCGGAGCAGGTTGTACTACCGCATTAACAATCATATACCATCGTATCCTAAAATTCTTGGACAGTGACAGTGGTGCCATCAGGGTCTTAACCACGGACTTTTCGAAAGCATTCGACGTTTTATCGC
Source organism: Prostheceraeus crozeri (assembly GCA_907163375.1). NCBI lineage: Eukaryota > Metazoa > Platyhelminthes > Polycladida > Euryleptidae > Prostheceraeus > Prostheceraeus crozeri. Next base: position 199,803 of record CAJQUW010011891.1, on the reverse strand, counting down.
ACCAATGAATAATCAACGCTTGTATCAAATTTGACCTACCTGTCCAATCGATTGCATTGATTAGAGACTTTCTATCAGACCCCAAACAAAGAGTGAAAATAGGAAGTGAGGTCTCAACATGGAAACCTTGCACAAGTGGTGTCCCACAAGGTAGTGTGTTGGGGCCTATCCTATTTATCATGGCTACCAACAACATCCGGCCCGTGTGCGACAACTCCTCAATTGTGAGATACGCGGATGATTTGACGTTTTTACACTTTGTTCGTCAAGAAACCGAAGATAAACTACAGCTCGAATGGGAACATATCAACCAGTGGGCCACCGATATTGAACTACCCCTAAATTTTAGAAAATGCCATCTCATGGACATCGTCACCCGAAGAGACTTAGTCCTCGGAAACATTACGTCTAACAACGCTAACCTCGAAAAGTGGAGAACATACGAATACTAGGGTTGACCTTTTCCGCTGACATGAAGTGGAATCTTCATATTGACTCTATCATCAAGAAAGTGTCTACGAGAATGTGTATTATTTACAACCTTAAGCGTGCAAATTGTCCCTCGAGTGTCATCTTCAGAACATGCGAGGCACTCATTCTATCTGTTATACTGTATTCGTACCCCTGTTTCTGTAATATTCCATATTATCTGAAAGAGAAGTTATCACGTGTTGAAAAACGAGTTATCAGAATTATAAATGATCCTAATTTTGTTTATGTATCACTTTTTGATGCAGCCGAGAAGATGTGCCATTCTCTTTTCACAAGTGTCCTCAATAATTCAGAGCACCCGCTCCAAGAACTTTTTGAACACCGACTCAAAACTGCGAGAAACTCCTGTAATTTAAGACCTCCACATACGCGCACAAAAAGACTAAAAAGATCTTTCATTTCCTTTTGCAGACACTGAACCTTCTTGTATTTGTAGTTTTTGTGATTTTTTCATGTAATGCATGTACTGAGCCTGTAAATCAATAAAGTCTTGATTATTATTATATTATATCCTCGAAATGATCTCGAGAGGAAAAAAGTTTCTGCTGAATTCACGCGCCCCCTCTTACCTGCTGCAATTGGCACATATATATCTACATGTGGGTGTAGACCTGCATAATAATTGCATGTACATGTAATTTGCATAACTTAGTTCCGTGACTGTCAGTTTTTAAGGACATATTTAGACCTCTTCAGTGTCGTCCCTCCATGAAGTCCTAGCGCTTATCCATCACTTACAATACAGTTCATTACTAAAGTTTATGTTCAACTGCAATTACGGCCTATAACCATGCCTTCTTCGTAGCATATTTCTACTGTCCTAATCTGTTGTCAAGCATTACTGACAATGCCTGTGGTTAATATGAGCATGCTCTATCACCTATGCAAACTTACCTGACACATGCCAACTACCATCACTATGACATGCAGGCCTATGCGCATGAAATATAGAAGTCATAATTGTGAAACTTTAACTCTTTCTTAAGACACGACCCAACACCAAACCCTAGACAAACTTATGCTCGTCTTGATCCTCTATTCACCTACAATCCAGATCCGAAGTCCTCATCCCTGGAAACTAGTCCGTTCGTCAAACCTTACCCTAACACTAGCCGACTGCATATTCAAACACAAATTTAACTGTTGTTGGATTTCCGCTTCCCATGCCTTGCCCATTCGCCTACTGCCTTCCATGCACTTAGCAAATTATAACAGCAGGTCATTAACTTCACATTTTATTCATATAAAAATTCACAACACTGACAAGTTTCAAAAACAGACTGGTTTTCACATGAAAGATACAATTTGTCCAACTTTACCAAAACATACATGTATGTCAACAAAGTCGTGACACTGTCCCAGTCTACATACCACTATCATACACAGGAATATCACAATTCATCAAAAATGCCACATCATGCTGAAACTCGTTCTGCGCAACGAGTTACACTAATTTCCACTATATTGAAGACTTCAGGACACTGAAGTGAAACAGAGGAGAAGTGCACTTCATTTTCCAGCTCATCAATCCACAGTCTTCTGCTCATTGAACAGGTTTGAAATTTGATTCATTGCACTGACCAACACCAAGACGCATCGTTGACGGTTTCTGAAAATCCTTTGGGTTAGCGTAGACGACCTGTTGCAGAAAAAAGGAATAATATTAATTGTTTACTTTCAACAGTAGAATTAGGGACTGACTGTCACAGTCAGATCCACAAATCACAATCGACATTGACTATGATATTCACGAGCAGAAGCAAGTAAACACGTCCAGCTAGATCACGTATTTTCTGCGAAGTAAAATTTGGTCATTGTTGACTGTGTCTTACATAGAAAATGAAAATGATCACGTTCCTGATCCATTGGCGCATTCATGGGTTGTAAATAGTTTTGCCTAAGATTCCTGCTCCTTATCAGGCCACTGTGGCGCGGTTATTCCGACGCAAAAATTCGTCTGAATAATAATTTTATTGCTGATCCGTTATTCACAAGAATTTATGAGTGTGAATAACGATTTCCTTGGTTTCTCACCATCGGTATGCTGATATTTGATCAAGAATTTATACATTCTCACACGATGATGAAAATCATTACAGCAGCCATTTATAATACACATCCAGATACTTAAACAAATCAATCAAACTACCCTGGATGAATTATAGAGCAAGGTTTCGATGTCTCCTTAGTCAATGAATACATGCAATCATGGAAACACGAAATAAAAATATTACAATCAATTTATCATTCGATCCAATTAATCTTTTATATTTCAGAGATGAAGCAAAAAATGTTGCGCACGAATCTCCAACAGTGTCAATCGTCATCAGGCAGTGATCGAACTAGATAACAAAAGGAATAGCCTTCTAGACGTTTTACCTTTCGTTTTCAGCACGATGTAAATATATGGCACATTTGTACATGCGTTGGCAATCTCAGTTCATTGTGGAGTTGCACTTTGACCATGCACTTTAACGAGGAGGTCATGAACCATGAAGGACATATTGCAGACCAAAATACATTTGACTTGGAGTGGAACAAGATGAAGACAGCTTGGATACACAGTGCTGAAAAAGAGTGTGGTCGCAGCAAAGGCTGGGCAGGCATAAGAGAGACCTGATGGTGGAATTCGGAAGTGGAAAGCGTTGACAAAGAAAAGAAGTTGCGCTTCAAGCAATGGCAGCAAAGCAAGTGTGAGGCAACTAAAGCTCTCTATAAAAATTTAAAGAGACAAAATATCACCATCAAATGAGACCGATGAACTGCACTAAAATTATTATTGATGAAGTTGAAGATAGTTGATGCAAAAAACGTCAAATTGACATAGGGCCTATGCATCAAGCACTCAAATATGACATATGCATATCAAACATGCTCACTTATATCCAATCTTTAATTGCGCATGTAAGTTTATAGCAACGATCACAATTTGCATAAAGCATCTGCACGTACATGTAAATATGCCATGCTTCTCTGGAATTTATTTTGTAATATATAAGTATTACAGATAGATATATAGGTATTATAGATAGATATATGATATTACAGATCAGGCCACATCGAGCCAAGATCCTCTGACAGTGCCCCATCGAAAAAATGGGCCGACATACATTTAAATTATATAAGCGAAAAATGGACCTTAACATACAAAAGAATTACAATTTTGAACATGCATGTAGTCAGTCTTTTGATATCAAAATTGCCATACTTTTGCGAGAGGATTTTTTTCAATTGATTGTCGTAAATTGCTAGCAGGCTAGACGACCAATGATGTGACTTTTTATCGAAGTTGGCCTTTAGCATCATACTTTTGAAAAAATTTTCCTGAAAAACATGCAAAATATTAATAAGACTCGGTCAGATTTTTATATGTATAGCATCTGAATGAAATCAGATTGCTCTACTGGTACTGAAGTAATTAAACTCTAAGTGATAAATTGCACATAAAATTCAACTTTCCAAAATTTGCGGAAGTGCTTTCGAATTGTTCCTCACCTTCATTTTTCGCCACTACCTCACCGCGCAACCGCGAAAAAATTTTAAATACTGATAGCACGAATCGTCAAACTCAATCACATGCGCATAGAATTCCTGTGATACAGCAAATAAGTGCTTCATTTGCAATATTTCAATTTTAAACTACTAAATATTGGAAAATCATTCCCTTAATAGTTACTTATTTCCTGAAAAATTATCAGTGAATTTACATCATAGCCTCATGGCGCCTCTTTCAGAGCTGCGTCGGCTAGTGATAATCCAAGCGACAGCAACAAGCGACTTGCACTGAATCCTTGCTTGTCTTTCGCCATTGAACAATGACTAATTGCATTTCCAGTCGCCCAGTGATAGACTTAGTATAGGCTAACGGATTATTCACTTCGACCACAATTGAGCTACAACCTTGCTGTATGACTACAAAGGCATAAGAACCCAAAAAGAACCCAAGTCATTGAGTGGGTCACCGTATGGTGCCTTTAAACCAGTTTCATCACTGATATACACACCATCATGCTATAACTTTTTACTTTGTCACCGATTTCCCTAGACATTCCAGATGTAAAGAAGGATTTTAGAAGTGTTTAATATAATCGCAGCTCCATCGCTGAAATTCATCCCAGGAGATATTATTTCAAAAGAGAACCGAAGCCTCTTGTATTGACGAACTAGGCTTCGAGGATTGCTGCAATCATCATGCCTGATTGTTCGAATCTGTCTTAGTAGCCATGTATCTGAGGGTTGTTTCGAGGCACAAGTCGAATTTCTCTGGTCGATCCGGCTTGCGAAGTTGTCGTGGAGATGTTCTTGGAATCTAATGATCTAGTTGTCATGGTGGTAGAAATCGATCGCAATATCTGATGCATGCAAAAAGAGTCTGACATGTGGATTGGATTTCCCAAAATTTGATGGGATCATGACAACTTGAACATTCTAAAGGTATTCATGACTTAGATAAGTGCAAGCGATAGTTGCATTGGCATCCACTGCCAACTCATCTATATGTAGTTCTATATTATTCATGTGCAATCAGAAGTCCGAGATCAATGTGTCTGGCTGAAGATTAGGCGGGCTGAGCCTTCCTAGTCCCCTGTTCACACGCGTGCCTGTAGGATGCAAAGCAGGACCAAGAAAGGTGAAGCAAGACAAACAAACAAATCAAGACACACATTTATTTTATTGAGGGATTTGGAGTCAGAAATTTCTGAGCAGCTAGACACGACAACAAAAATGAAAGATCGCTGCAGCAGATAGCCGGTGTAATAGATGCGACCAAATATTTGCCGACTCAATCTATCCAGTAGCCATAGCCATTACACCAACATCTGCTTATTCATTGCTCATTATTCATCTGCTGTATATACACAGTGCCCTACACATAACACTCCCTTCTATTCTTTAGTAGAGTAGACTCCGCTTAATCGGGGCACGCCGGGAGAACCCGATCTGTCCCGTTTAAGCGGATTTCCTTATTAACCGAAGTTGGAATTGAATTACTCTAAAACAACCCGATGTTCAAAAATAGGACCAAAAGCGAGTGCTAAAAACAAATCTGTATCAGTTAGAAATGTATAATGAACATGAAAACAATCAAACGAGTGCTCAAAGCGAGTGCTCAAAACAAATCTGTATCAATTGCAAAAGTACAATGAACGTGAAAACAGTCAAGTTTATCTTCTTACTTGTCGTTGTTGAGAAAGTCATCTAGTGTTTGCTGTTTTGCACGTGACGCAATCTCGTTGTGAACGGACGCCTCCACGGAACGGAACGAGATGGCCTCAGCAGGAGCGATTCCTTGTTGCTGAACGTATTTTCGAAAAAGACCGACAAAGTCCAGCAGCTGTTTGGTAGATAGTGGAGGCTCGTCGTTGTCGTCGTCGTCGACTTCTATCGATTCCTGAGCCGTTGTTGCTGAATTATTTTCAGTGACAGCCTCTAGAAGTTCTTCGCTCGTTAATTCACCACTTGTTTCCACACCAACGTCCATGAGGACAAACTCATCAAACTCATTTGCCGTCATGTTGTGAGGCAAGTCGACATCTTCTAAGCAAGACTCGGTCCCCGACGATTCGGTTAGCTGCGTACGACTCCAAGCTTTGCGGAAGCAATTGGTAGTAGTTTTCGGAAGAACTTCGTCCCATGACGATATATACATAGGGTTGTTCCTAACTAAGCCAAGCAATCATAAGCTCCGTCGATCAGTCTGCAAGCCGATTCCACTGATCTAACTTCCTGCAATAAGATTGAACATTCATTGTAATGAAATAAAAGCTACTTACTTTCCCTGCTGCCTTGAAACATGGCGTGTGCGTAGATATAGGCTGATACCTTCGCTAATAGCGGCAGACCACAAAATTCCACGTCCAGCTGGTACATTTAGAAATGCGTGCAGTGTTTAAACAAAATCCAACATAAATTTAAAAGGAATTTCTGACAGAAACATCATTGGAAAAAATACAACAATCTGCAGTTTCCGACATTGACTCAGCATTATCCGTAAAAGTGCTCATATTTCCTCATAGAGTGAACAATTCTCCATCAAATGACACCAAGTTCGTTCAATGTTTTTACAGGATAAAAAAAACATAATGATCACGTGAATGAAACATGTCCAATTTTGAATTATTGCTATTTAAATACAACTACTACAACTTCTTGTAAAACCATTGACATTTCTGGTGGATTCAGAATTTCTGGCATTCGGTGGGTTGATTCGAGTGGCACACGCGATTTTCACAAGTGGTACGGCTAACTTCACATCCGTACCACTTTGAGGTCATTTTGTCAATTTTCTCAGTAACTATTGTGAATTTTGGCAAAGTAGTGGGTGGCACATGCTTTAGACGTGTTGTTTTGTACGTCCATGTGGTTGAAAATTCATAAAGATGCGATTTAAGACTTTTTCTGTAAATTGGTACGGCTAACTTCACATCCGTACCACCTAGAAGTTTTGAAGGACGATTTCTCGCAAACTGCTGCATTGTTTTGAAAAATTGCTGGTGGCACAAGCTGGCACACTAAAAAATTATGTGTAAATACTGTTTTCGCGAGTGGCACACGTGATTTTCGATGTGGTGCGGATATTGGTGCGGCTAACTTCACACACGTCGCAGGCAAGGCAATTTATCCCATGCATATATATATATATATATATATATATATATATATATATATATATATATATATATAAAGGCAAGGCCTTTATAGAACATCAATAATAATATGTTTTACATTTGTTGAAAATTACGGAAACATTTAATCTGACTCAGTCGGTTTTTGATGAATTTTAGCATCTGACCAAAATCTGATTTCTCCAAGGCATTGAAATCTAGCAAATTACAAGTTCTAGTAAGCTTATCGAAAAAGCTGAGTTTACAAAATTTGCGGAAGAGCTATCGAATTGCCCCTCACCGTGTCTCCATTCATACCGCTAATAAGGTATGCTGCAGATGCTGATGGTACGGGTCATTGCGATCCCAAACAGAATGCGCATTCCTATGAAATAGCAGAAGCTGTTCAATTTATGATATTCTTGTTTTAAATTACCAAAATTAGGAAAATCATTGACTCTCAAAAATTACCGATTTTTTAATGATCGATAGTTACTAGTTACTACTGGCAACTTTTAAATCAAAAATTGGCGGTAGCACTCCATGGAAGGCCAAGTGTGCCACATCATCGCATACTCGAGAGACTGATTCTGATGAAAGGCAATTATCATCAGCTGTCATCATTTTCTCTGACAGTGAATTATAATTTGTTTCTACAATTTTTGTTGCTATATAGAATATTTTATAGTTTATAGAATGTAGCCTGCGTACAGTATATGTATGGTCAAAATTGAAAAACCGTTCTATTCTTCAGAACACAGTCCTCACAAGACAATTAACAGAGCAAATATTTCATTAGTGATGGTGACAACCACTGAGAAAAGCCAAGAACGTCGTTTGAAAAACGAATAAGCCTGTCACATTTTAGAATAAAATCAATCAGAGAAAAATATTTAGAGCTGCAAAGTCTATTCGTGTGATTTTGAAATATCAATAAAAAAATGTTCAGTTAACATTCATAAATGTGTTGCAACAATTCAAATATTTGAGCAATTTGTGTTAAAAACATTGTCATGTCATTGCTGAATATACAAGCTACGACATTCGTTGATCAACAAAGAACAATATTTAGAGATTTATGAACCGCACCGAAAAATTACCATGCTCGTCACAGAAATCGAGAAAATCTTGTCGGGGAAAATTATGATCGTAAGAGATATTTAAATGATATGACTTATCTTTATTATGTTCCTCGACGGGATTCTTCGATTTTCCCGACGAGGTGTCAGCGGACAGCATGCTGATGTCACCCCTGATGCATTAAATGATTCATTTGTGTCAGTTTACTTATTATACATAGATTGATTTGGCATGTTTCAATATACTCACAGGGATAAATTGCCTTGCCTGCGTGTTGGACAGACAGACACAAAGAACATCCTCTCTGTGGGTGGACAGCCGGATCACAGTAGGCAAACTGAGGAGACAAAATCAATGAGCTGCATTAATAAGTTGCTGATTTTCGTCGGAAATATTCAAATTTTCATCATTGTGCGGAGGTGGAAAACTTATCAACAATTTTGCCCAGAAACGTCGTTCATTCCATTTCAAAATCTGCAGTCGATGAGGATTATCAGAGATAATGTGCCATTTCTCACTTTTACGAACTTGGTCATTCAATGTGACAATTACGACATCGTTTGGTATCCGACTCTTTGGTCGACTGAATTCATACAAGATGATACAGAGAGCTTCGTAATAATAATCGTCCTGTAGTAAATCATTAGATGCAATCACGACACAAACTTGTACCTTTCTTAAGAGTTCAAGAATACTTCTTAAGCGAGCAGCTCCTGGCAGGTGATGAAACAGACTAATTGTAGATATATTTCGACGTGTTGTACCACGCAAATGGTCTCGTATTTCATCATATTTACCAGATTGAGCATCTGTAAAGAGGAACCCAACATCATATTCATTTTTGTGCTGTGTCCGTAACCGAAAAATTGAGCGAGCTATCGACCATGTCAGTGAATGATCCAAATAAGATTTGATCTCTGACCTCCTAAAGAACAGGTACAACATGGCTATCAAAGATAAACAAGAAATAGAAGCAACAATGGTACAAAATAAAAGCCGTCTCTGGGAAGATTCTGCTTGCCTTTAATCCGTGTATTTTCGAAAAGAGTTGCAAACACTTTCCAAAGACGTTTGGTTAAGAGCTATCACTTTTTTGCCTCCTGTTACAACTCTCATGTTATCTTCAACCACACATTTCTTGGGTAAGAGTGTGTTTATGTGTTTACTCCAGCGAATAAATGATAATACTCTCTTACAATCACACGTAATGGTATTATTTTCCAAAATCAAGTTCTTCAAGGCGATTGTATAGCGGAATGACGTGTATGTTGGCTTGGAGATCAAGTTATCTTTCAGGTCTATATAGTTCAACAGACTCAAGCCCTCAAATACACCTGGTTGTAAGTAATGTATTTGATTTTGGTTCAGCCCCAAATATACCAACTTCCACATTGTCTTGAAAATACCATTCTGCAAGAAACGAATCTGATTATTTTCAAGATGCAATTGTATAACGTTTGAAAGACAATGGTTGAAAGGAGTACCGGAGATAAGACCAAAGCTGTTGCCATTCATCATAATACGAGTCGCACGAACATTTATGTAGGGAACTTCGATGAAATTCTGATTTTTGCAATATACGCCAACTGTTCCCAAAGATTTTGTAAATATGCAAAAGCATCGATTTGGGCAGTAAGAGAGTTTATTACCACATCTCGTGTTCGCGATCCCAGCTTCCTCTGACACATCTCCATTGACTTTGCAGAAGAACTTCTCGGTACTATTTAGATAGATTTCTTCACCGAAAGTCGTGCGACATTTTTGAGTCGATCTTGAGTAGTCTACGATAGGTTCCGTATAAGAAAATGAATGATGCGTGTGTAAATAAACGAAGACGGACCAACAGTCACATACAACAGTGGGAGGGATGTCAAGCATCTTCAACAATAGTCTTGTGGAATTTGACATTCGCTTATTTGTATGAAATACAAGATTGCTGATAACAGCGATTGGGTTATTGCTTAAATCCATGCTTTTGATGTCAGTGAAATACTGCATCGTCCCATACCTCAGATATTCTAACTGATTATGCGACAGATCAAGATGCTCAACAAATCTGCCAAATCCGTTATCGTCCAATGAAAAAATTGATATTTGATTATGGGAGTAATCAACAGTGTAAACCGCAAACTCAAAGCCGAAGGGTTTTGCTTCGATAAGATTATTATAGCTGATATTCAGCAAATCTAGGTTGATTGAGCGATGAAAACAGGATTTGCTGATATCAGTAAGAGAATTGCGAGAGAAATCTACGTGCCTCACACCACGGAACTCCTGAAAAAGTTCGTCGGGCAATCTTTTAAGCTGGTTGCCACTTACATTAAGACTTCTCAATAAGTGTTTACCACATGTTAATGATTGAAATGAGAAGAGAGAGCTAATATAGTTCCCTTGAAGTTGAATATTTGCAATATTGTTGTGACCAAATAGAACCAGTGGCGTTTTTATAAGATGATTATGTGTCATCTTGACATTGCTCAGTTGAGTGTTCGAGTAGAGTAGACAGATCTTGGACATTTGAAATGTATTGACATCTTTGACTATAACATTGAGCAAATCCACCAGCAGATGTTGAGTGAGTCTGGTTTGATTATGCCAGCCCTGAAAGGGAATTAGCAGTAGAATGAATTGAAAAACGATGGATCAAATTGCCACGCAAGAAACGTGCGGCTGGCAGGATTCGAACCTACGACTAAGGTTAACTACAGACCTCTGCTCTACCAACTGAGCTACAATCGCTTACATTCACCTGTGTCAATTGGCAGGATCAAACCCTCACCACCACACATCACTTGTCATAGCAATTGTTATCAATGAATAAATAACACGTCACAACAGGGTGCGACATATTTTTCTACCTTGACACAGGGATGCGGATCAAAATGATAGGACTCCGGCTTTTGATAGGACTCTGACTCCGGGTGGCAAGTATATATAGCCTAGCTTTTTGAAAAATACTGGTAACCTACATCATAGATCATTATAGGCTTACCTGAATTATCTTTAGTGATCATTGCTGTATCAATTATCAATCATTTTCGATGAATTTTATCAAATGTCGCTTTAAGTTGGATGCATGCGCCTCTGCTCCTCCCATCTTCTTGATGTGTGCCTCACACGGTTTTTCTCCAGTCTCTACCAGGCAGGAAAGTCCCTTCTTCTTCAAAAAATATGAGTGCACTTTCGAGTTTAATATTTGCTTTAGAGGAGCCATCGCACACGATTAACGCGAGGGTAAGAGATAATATTCTCAAAAAAACTAGTATTTCATTTTTGTCTCTGATGTGACCTTTGGTGCGCATGTGTGATCGAGGCTAGGAAGGCTTGTCTTCTCTACTAGATCACCGAGTGAAAAGACAATCCTTTTCTCACTATCACGATTCATTCCCTCAACTATTGCAAGCTTTGCATATAGCAGTGTCTCTGTACTTTTGTTTAACGGAGAAAGTTGACATCAAGACAGTGACAGCAATATGCACGATGATAAATAATTTGTTTGTATTATATTTCGGGTCTTGTTATAGTCCGACTCCAGCAAAAATGATAGGACTCCGGGACTCCGACTCCGCATCCCTGGTTTGTACTATATTTCGGTCTAGTTATAGGCGGTGTCCTATCATCTAATAGGACTCCGACTCCATAAAAAATGATAGGACTCCGTATCCCTGATATAGACATCAATGTAGCCGCATGTAATACCAGTGGAGGGCCTAAGCTGCCTGAGCACTTGACAGAGGATCGCAGAGCACTGTCTGAAGTTAACGGCATGCGATCATTGTTGACTGTCGTTGTACGTTGTCAACCCTGGCCGTCCGCTTTTCATTGCGACGGCCGGTTCCAACGCTGACGTACATTTTAGAATTTTCTAGCAATGTATTCAGGACCAATTTATTGTACTTTGCAAAATGCTTTAATGAATTTCGTAATCGATCAGCAGAAATCTTTTGTTAGAAGACTGCCGGTACTTTTGCAATACTTTCCACGGATTTAAGCAGGTATTTCAGCTTTCTGGAATCTTGCCTGATATTATATTTCTGAAAACTCTATATTTATCCCTGTGGTAATCTTGCGGAAAGCCCCAAAGCATGCATTTTAATGAGAGCAGAGTATTTTGGAAATCGCAAAATACCAACGTCTACTAATCTTTAACATTATTGACATTGTGACATTAAGATAATAGGATCCAGACCTGATTGATAACAATCCAAGACATCAAAAACTTGCAAATATTAGCAGAATATAGTAGGCTATTTAAACTTAATTGATTGCCCATCTTTTTACTGGACTCCAAAGAAACTAGCAGGATGTTGATAATCTTATGTTTAATTAGTAAGTTTTCACCTTCATAATAAAATGGTAATTCATAACTATAGAACCAGATAGATGGTATAAATAATTGATTGGATTATCTTGTTTACAAAGTCGCCATACTTACAAGCTGAATGTTTGTAATGTCAATCATGCATGTACATTGTACATTGTACATACAGTACAAACATATTAAAATAGAGACATTTGTACGACACACTGGGTGCAAAATATGAGGTCAAACTTGTCTATTTGGATATTCCAAAGCTTTTTCCAATCCCGGGATCTCGATCGAAATTTATACAAAATTTTCAAATCATCAAATTCCAAGGAATGTATGTCAAAAGACGTTACCTGCTTGTAAAATGTATATCTCCCATAACTTAAACTAAACAAACATGTACGTGAAACTCGTCAACTCGTAAAAAATATTGGCGAAGTAAGGTAGAATACTGAATTGTGTCATCACTCAGTCTCGACCGTAAATTTTCAGCATTCTGCCGTCCCAAGAAAGGCTGAAGTAACTACAAAATTTCGGTTTTTGATTTTTTGCCAAAAGACAGCTTAAATGAACTCAATCTACTTAATATTTAAAGATTTGACAGGGATTCTATTGATTTGTACAGTTTCCTGCATCGATAAGCGAAGTAACTACAGTTCAAAATCGATTGGGGCAAAGGCAGAGCGAAGTATCTACGATATTTGTAGGATGCTTCGCTTTGCTTGGTCTTGTCAACTATTAGGCCGTATAGTTACTTCTATTTGGTAGGTACTTTTTTCATGAATGACAGCAGAAACTTTCAATTTTTCCCCTCTCCTTCGGTGAAATAACTCTATCGACTGGATTTTAGCTTCAAATATAACACCTGTCCTTAAAATAGAACTTGTGAGTGACCTTGTTGTGTCATCACACCATACGCTTACGTCGAACACACATAGTTGTGTGTCTAACTCGACAATTACGGGGGAAACTCTCAGCTGCTCTTGATGAATAAGTGAGCAATCTAACAGTGACCAACGTCTCCAATCTTTTGCAAGATTTTGAAAAAATTTAAAGAAACTTAGTGCTACTATGGCAATTTGCCATTAGAACTCAGCTGGCTAGTGAATTTAGATACTTTTTATTCAACAAATTAATGTGTTTACTTCTGTGCTTTGAATCATATTCATTTCGCTTGTCAATAATTGGAAATTTAGCAAGGTAATGTAAGCTTGCCATACAAAGATAATTGGAAGTTTATGCAATACTTAGTTGTACATGTAGACCAGTTTACCTTTCAATTATGCAGATGTATATATTTTGGCCGAAACATTCCATGAAATTGCCACGTTCAAGACTATAAAATTGCATTTTTATTTATAATCTAGGTATGAAGTACGAAAGATACAATTTAAATTGAGCTAGTAGACCTACGTTTCTCAGGTAGTTATAGATTCATAGTTATTTGCAAAACTTACGTTGCGGTCATACGGCCTGCATAATGAATACATTATTGAATTGCATATAGACCTACATGTATGTTGGATAGGGTTTGGATGCTGGCCTACATAATGATAGACTTATGTTATTTGTAGTTCTGTAGGCTGGCCTGCACAGTCAAATGTAGATATGCTGATATGTGGGCTTATAAGCAATCCGATATCTAACATAGTACGTACTGTAGAAGCTTGAATTAGACCCTATGTATCGCATTTAGGCTACATAAGTGTTAGGCCTACATGAGTTCGGATACATTCATATAAAGCTGCTGATGCATAGTACATGTATAATGGAAGTTAGCTAATTTCGGCTATAAAATGGTGCATAGAAAACCGAAAATTTATTTACTTCGGTTTACTTCAGTATAAATCAATACGTAAGTAAAAATTTAACCTATTGCAAAACCCATGGTATTTATAAAAGTTATTGTCTATTTAATTGATCATGTGCAATTCATCAAATTATTGTGTAAGCTGTTGTCACAATTTAATCGAATCATGTTTGAGCTTGATGGTTCTATTGCATACACGTCCAAAAAGACACAGAGGTGCGATCAGAATAGGATCAAATATGCCTAATCCATAAAGTTATCCTCCATAATTATGCTTATATTTGATGACAACAGTTTCGTGCTATTCGCTTGAAGATGAATTCATATTTGTCTAGTAAGTGGTCTATCAGTCATCAATCTTATCAATCCAAACTTGATAGAATAGATGAAATATCGTCTAGACTTCAGACTATCATTTCTTGGAACAGACCTTGCATCAGGAATTCACACACCTCACTTCCGGTGGATGTGATCATCCTTGTAATTTGACCCACTATGATTTGAACATCATAGAATTTGGTCTATTCACTCGTCAGCAAATTACAATTGACTAATGATTACCATATGTAGAATTATTAAGGAGAAATTTTATTTTATCTCCATCGAATACATTTCACAAATAAAACCATAATTCTAGCATAATAAAATGAAATTTAAAATATTTCTATTCTCATTTTTAAGAAAACGCAGGTATTCAAGAAGGCAACTTTTCCGAATCTTCAAAGTCATTAAATTTGCATGCCGTCTAAATATGTCCTGTGGCATTGTCGTTGTGAGAACATCAAGCAATCACGGTGTCAAATACGACTGTTCTATTCCGTCGAATCATGACAACATCTATGTGGACACTATTTTATAGAGAACGTATAATAGTACAGGCCTACCATGGTACATTGCTATTACTTACTACAGTCTCAAAATTTATTACTGTATGCAGTGTTTATTTACTTGATCGTTATAGAAGTCTTGCATTCTTAGTGACTCTTTCTTAGCCTAAATATTACCGAACATAAAGATATGTCTTTCTCTTCAATGCTGAACAATGAGATATCTGAGTTATGTGGGATTATGTATCTTTTGGTAGTTTCCCCCATGTTATGAGTGCAAGCAAATTTTGTTTGACTACAGGGCGCACTATTTTCCTAAGGTGATGTACAGTAAATATCAGTACAGTATAAAAATCACAGTGCAAGAAGTTTTTTTAAAGCATTAATAAGTACCCTGTCATTCGAAATTTCTGGGAAATAAATGAAAGTCAAATCTTAATTAAACCTTTTATGGATTTTATTCTTTGAAAGAAAGCGTCTCAAGCAAATACAAATATCTACTCTCTGAGCATCTTGAATGTACGTGTGTTTGATTGATTTTTGGGTTGTGTTCTATATTCAGAATTAGCTGTTGAGTAGCAAAAAATATTTTATCCAGATTGCAATTATTATTTCTGATCACAATATACAAATTCACATCAATTTTTGAAATAATTATTCAGGTTTAATTGAACAATGATGCAATTTGTTGAAAAAACAAGCATCCCACTTCATTCAGGAGGCAGACATCGTTCAAGATGGATTACTTTTTTGCATGAGCTACATATATTCTCACTTCATCACTATCAGGTGGCCGAAAAGACCAACTGTAATTCTTTATATATAGATGTCATATTGCACTTTATTTGTCTTCGTGCATGCATTGTAGATGCTTTATATAACCTGTAAAACAGATTATTGCTCGCGCGAGAGATAATATTTACTCCAATGTCCGGGAAGGAGCATAATTTATGTCAATAATGACTGATCTTGAACTGCTTTAGCATAAATTAGTTCTGAGAATAGGTATTTACATTGTTGATCAGGAATTCCTATTCAAATACTCTTCATAATTAAAGACATGTCAATCACAATCTGTGCTTGATCATCATAGCACGTCGGCAAATAAAATTATCTACGCAACTCGTGCATGAGATTGCTTCATCATAGCATTCGAACTGGTTAAATTTAAATGGCCATCGCCATGCGAGATCAGGCATTTAAGACATCCAACTCGTGAGATGTTATAAAGAAGCAATCATGCACTACTTGCGCAAATATCTATAGCTCTTCTATATCTGCCGTCGACGTAATTACCTTTGCCTCGTTGAAAATGCAAACGAAAACAGGCCATATGAACAGCAGTTTACATCGGCCGATAGAAGGCGCTGGACGCCGAAGGCCATGTCTCTTTTTCTGATAGCTCATTTTGATCGACCAATAAATTTTTACGGGGAGAGCACGGATACTTTGTTCTGCCATAGAACACTTTGATAATATGTAATTACGTTGAATATCCTTGACAGGTGCCTAAGTCAACCATTTGAAACATAGGAGCATTGCAATGTGCTCAACTGAAGCATATCGAACAAATGCAGAATCAAAAAAATTGAAATTGGGAAACGATTTGTTATTAACACAATTATCAACACTTTTTTGATTTTATGTCAGACAGTTGACTATATTCGGTAAAATTGACTCCATCAATATTCGTATTTTTTACTGTTATTTCCATTATTATCATTTCTGCGGCTCTTTTCACTTTTAAGTCGCTATTTGGTTAATTAATAGAATGTAACAAATGCTGGACACAAAGCTATAATTCTGATCAATTCAAATTCAAGAAGTCTTCTTCTCTATTTCTTAGTAACTTATGCCTATTCCTCGTCCATGGATAGAAAAATAGGTATTCTATGGCCTCTGGAAGGCAAGAAAATGTAGAAATATGAAGTTCAAATTTCTACGATTTTCTTGCCTGACATAGACCATAGAATTCCTTATCTTCTAATCTCTATACGTCAGGATAAATTTTCCTGACGACTGGCGACTTGAAAAACATAGCACGAGGTTAGAAGATTATAGGCTTTCCGACATTAATGTAGAAATATGCCACAGACTTCTTAATGTCATGATATGGCTGACAAATACGACGCTAAGATATCTAACATCTTCCCGATGGAGATGCATGCATAGAAATAAATCACCTTCACTCGATTAAAAAGTCCTTATCAGCACTCTGAGTGATATCGCTCCTCGTACTGAAAAGTTGATTTTTTAATCTTCGTGAAGTTAATTATACAGAATTGATCATAAAAAACGGACCACCTAAATTGTGTCTAATTTCAAACGATTTTCCTGCCTTTCAGCCTCATTTTACTTTGATGAGCTATACACTATTCAAGAGCTTAAGTTCTCAGCTTTTCAATCAGGCACTGTACATTTGATCGTCATTGTTTAAGGTGGACAGAGTTAAAAATGCGAAAATCGCCACTTATAGAAATCTCAAAATTTCAATGTGAAAACATGTTAGCATGACAACGAATCAAACACAAAGTTGGTTGATATAATTGATACACAAATATGGTTGAATGGCCGAGCTGAACTCCATAACCAAAGGGATAACATGAATTGCGATGGATATGTGAATGTTTTGCAAAGACACATTCCTCCATTGTCCTCTCTGAGCATTCTTTTGTTGCATTGTTCGTCGAAATCAGTTTATTCTAAAAGAAGTTATGATGTCCTAAATTCATTGCATAATTTTCTGTTTCTGTTGATTGTTGAAAAGTTGTTTACATCTACTGACGCTATCAAGATCATTTTCAGGCTTTCGATATCTATGGTGTCTAGACATCTGCATAGTCAGATCAAAGTGTTGACACAGATAAGTTGTAAAAAAAATTTCCATTCGGTTTTGAATTATGTCATGATGACTGATTTGAAGTTTGAGAAAGTGTTTTTGAATGGCACAGTCTCTGCTCTTTTGTCCGAACGGCAGTTGAAAAGTTGGCGTCCGAAAGACCACCGTGCACAGGTGGAAGACTAATTTTTTCTCCCTTTCCAGAAAAGTTGGATCCGGTTGGAAAAGAAAAACAAGCTTTCGACAGATCGGATGATTGTTCGCTTGGTGAGATATAATCCATCTCTGTCTTCAGGCGAGTTGAGGAGTTCGTTTCGACAGTCGGTGGTTTCTGCCATAACAGTGAGACGTCGCCTGAAAAGTGAGCGCTTCAAAAGCCGTAGGAGAGCATCAGTGATCGAATTGACCGCCAACCACAAGAGCTTGAGACTGAAATGGGCGATGCAACATTGCCACTGGTATTCTCAATGGAATTGAGTTGCTTGGAGTGATGAAGCCTCTGTTTGTCTCAGAAGTCGCGATGGCCGTTTGAGAGTTTGGATGAAGTCAGATGACGCAATTCCTGATCATTTGACATTGCCTGTGAATCAAGGAGTTGGAAGATTGTTCATTTGAGCTCCGATATGGTTGAATGGCCGAGCTGAACTCCATAACCAAAGGGATAACATGAATTCCGATGGATATGTGAATGTTTTGCAAAGACACATTCCTCCATTGTCCTCCCAAGTGGGTGATCCGCCCGTATTCGAACTTTGAAACGGCCCGCCTGCTCACCAGACCTCAACCCAATTGAAAATGTCCGGAGTTTACTCAAGCGTGGTGGAGGCGATCAATTCTTCCTGGAGATCCTGGTCCTTGAGATCCTGGTCAAGAATGGGATGTTTAGATCAATAAGTAATAAAACGCCAAATCAAAAGCATGCCTTCCCGTATTCGACAAGTGATTATTAGTGACAACCAGAGAACGCACCATGGGCCAACTGGCTCTACAGAGCCGGTGAACAAAAGAGAAAAAAATATATTTCTACTTTTATTTTCATATGTCTGCCAAATTTGTATCTGAAATTGACAAAATTTCATCAAATGAGAAAAAATTAAGGTGAATGCACTAAAGAACATGTGAGCCTTGACACTCTGTCCATTTTTGTGACTTTTGGGTCAACTATTTGTCATAAAGCTGAAAGTGTTACTAAAAACGCTAGTATGAGTAGTGTTTAAAGAATATTGTCATTTTTGTAAAGGAGAAGAGGCGCCAGTTGCTTCGGAATCATATTTAAGAAAATCACAAAGAAATATAAAATTACACCGTGATCTTTCTTCGGGCCTATTCAAAGTAGACCCAGATACTAAAATGAACGAACGACAAAGTTGAAAAACTCATGACAAGTGAGTGCAATTTATATGATCACCACGGAAGTGCTAGCTGCAACATAAACTCTTTCTGAGAAATAGAATCTGCTTTTGACTCTTGGTGAACAATGCTTCGCGTATGGACAGAAGGCTCTTCGATCGTGCACGTGACAAAATGACAAACCTAACTTTATGATCTACTAAGTCACATTGAGCCAAGGAACAAACAATTACTTTGATGAGGCCGGAATTGAGATTGACAAAATTGTCGGGATGCGATCTTATTACAGAGGATTCCAGCACTTTTCTAGTATGGAGGTCATTGCAGGGATAAGTCAAGCGGGCGCTGTTAAAATTAAACGGGTGTTCATTATTTACAGAATGCACATATAAAGCATTGTTAATGTTATGATTACTAATATCATTCCTGTGCTCGTTAATCCGACCGTTCAAAGAACGACCGGATTCACCTATGTAAAATTTATTACAATCATTGCAATCAATGTGAGAAACGCCAAAAGATCGGTTATTGTTGAGTCTTGACTCTGCTCATGATAACATTTGTTTCACTTGTGAACATGAATCAAACGAAGCGTTTTTTTGGACGTTTTGGTTGTTCGTAATGAGTATGGCAATGTCAAGACAAAGATTTTTAGAAAGAGAGACACCTGTGTTCTTACCAGCTTTCACAATTTTGCTGCGATAAAGTACAAGATTAGCATTGTAAGAACTTTATTTTATAGAGCGCTGTGTCTTTGCTTTTGTAAGAGGAGTTTTTGTTGCTAATCAATATTTTGAGAAAGAATGGTTGTCCTGTTGACTTTCTTCAAAAACACAAATTGTCAGAATTACCTGTTGTTGATATTGCATGTGACATGAAAAGAAAGCTGTACTTTTGAAGCTTCCATTTTATGGGGATGAATGAGTCAGCAAGGTCAGTTTGCATTCAAGTCAACAGATTGTGTTCTGCTTCCCGAAAGATTGTTATTTTCTCGACCAGACGTATTCCTGTGGCCGCTGTGAAGGTTGCGTTGCCGATGTCTGTGAGTTCCAAAGTGATCTATAAGTACACTTGTAACTGTGGATATCGAAGGTATCGTCAACATACCGAAAATATCGGAGAGTAAAGTCTCTTAACTCACTTGCCAATCGCTGTTCAATACTCCCCATGAAAATGTTGGCTTGCACAGGTCCGAGTCCGCTTCTACAAAGTGATCTATAAGTACACTTGTAGCTGTGTGTGGAAAACGAAGGTATCGTCAACATACCGAATATATCGGAGAGTCAAGTCTCTTGACTCACTTACCAATTGCTGTTCAATACTCCCCATGAAAATGTTGGCTTGCACAGGTCCGAGTCCGCTTCTACAAAGTGATCTATAAATACACTTGTAACCGTGGAGATAGTTGCAATGGCAGAACTAGTAGACATTTGACGACGCGAATCAGAGAGCATGTACCACTTTGGGTAACACGTGGTCGAACGAGGAATGCTTTAGCGTCCATGAACCGTCATTTAGTTGGTTGTTCCTTGGCTCAGTGTGACTTAGTAGATGGTTTGTCATTTTGTCACGTCGTGTCATTTTGACAATCGAAAAGCCTTTTGTCCATACGCGAAGCATTGTTGTTCACCAAGAGTCAAAAGCAGATTCTATTTCTCAGAAAGAGTTTATGTTGCAGCTATCACTTCCGTGGTGGTCATGTAAATTGTACTTACTTGTCATGAGTTTTTCAACTTTGTCGTTCGTTCATTTTAGTATCTGGGTCTACCTTGATATGCCAGACGAAAGATCACGATGTAATTTTATACATGATGTATTTCTTTGTGATTTTCTTAAATATGATTTTGAAGCAACTGGTGCCTCTTTTCCTTTACAAAATTACTTTAAGGTGCAACTGTTTTTCTTAATGTTGTTGTCATTCATATAATAGGCTAATTGCATGGATACATGCATTCATGGATCAATGAACATGTCAATTGTCACTTCAAAAGTGATTTGAATCGATCAAGATGTTCAAATTTGCAAGAAATTGAGAAAAATTCTCGATTTTCAATAAGTACATGTACTTTACTAGGTAATATTTCTGATGCTCCCGTACTTCAAAATTGATTAAATTTGGGCTCAAAATAACAAGAGAAAACGTCTTCGGATACCATTTCTATCTATTAACTTGTGCGACGTTTCGCTCACCGAGCTTATTGATGCACAACGCAGCAGTGAAAGATCTGTACAACAGCACAAATGCTTTACGAAGTAAGTAAAAGTCACTAAAACAATGTCATCCAATCTCTATGCTAAGAAAAAATGTATTACTAAAATTGAAATATAAGTAGGCAGAGGTAGACTGACAAAACATGAAACGTTTTGTGTCACGCGAAAATGTAGCCATCATTTCTGTTTATCAGATTGTCACCTGCATTAATTATGTATTGTCTCTCTAATGATTTTCTTTTCAAAAAATGATGCTGTCGGCGGTGAATAATTTCCCACTCAACGCAAATTACGTTGCCAGCATGGTCAGAAAAAAATCTGATAAACAGAAATGATGGCTACATTTTCGCGTGACACAAAACGTTTCATGTTTTGTCAGTCTACCTCTGCCTACTTATATTTCAATTTTAGTAGTACATTTTTTCTTAGCATAGAGATTGGATGACATTGTTTTAGTGACTTTTACTTACTTCGTAAAGCATTTGTGCTGTTGTACAGATCTTTCACTGCTGCGTTGTGCATCAATAAGCTCGGTGAGCGAGACGTCGCACAAGTTAATAGATAGAAATGGTATCCGAAGACGTTTTCTCTTGTTATTTTGATCATCAACCGGATACGTGGAGGCATGGTCTCAAGGCCACACTACAATAAATTTGGGCTGTATATCAAAGGCACGTAGAAACTAAATGTCACAAAACTTAGTCCACTATTATTAGTTCACAACTGCAATCCTAGCTATTATACTTTTCGAGCAATATCAGAAAAAGTCCGCCCTATGTCTCCTAACTTCACTTATGACTCCGAATTCAC
The DNA here is from genome assembly GCA_907163375.1 of Prostheceraeus crozeri. NCBI lineage: Eukaryota > Metazoa > Platyhelminthes > Polycladida > Euryleptidae > Prostheceraeus > Prostheceraeus crozeri. The sequence continues at coordinate 177,470 of CAJQUW010011891.1, read as the reverse complement.
ATCCCTGTTTTCTAGTCACCCTGTTGACATTTCCTAGTGGCCATATATGTTGGGGATTCTTGTATTTTCTTGCTATGAATATACGATAGATCATAATTATTCGACTATTATGACTGCCGATATTAAGGTCATGTTAAGCGATATGAAAGAATGAACTCACATCCTGCATTTGAATAGAGCATGCAGTACAGTTTACATTGTATGAAACAAGAGGCTATGACAAGTATAGGCACTATGATTGGAATCTGAAACTATTCATTCAACACCATGCATGGACTATTTTCTGCAAGACAATTATTTGACAAATCTCGATTTTTATAAATGTAGGCGAAGCTTCACCAAGTGCCGAGTCCGCGTGGATAGCTTTGATCGCACAGATTATTGGCCGAGGCACGAAATCTGTCTTGTTCTATTCATCTACTGATGAGTGATGACCAATGCACTAAAAGTCGCAACAAAATATGAAATCGAATCAAGACACGACACGGTCAAAAAAATTCGAAGGATCCAGGAGGCGGAAGATACCAAAGTTAAACAGCTACCCTAGTGGAGAATCCTGTAAATAATTAGGTAATTAAAAGTCATGAACGAATGAATATAAATTAATACAGACAACATAGAGTAACCTATTCCATTATAGAGTAGGGATTGAAATACGTATAAAGGCTAGTCGACTTAGTAGAAGACGGTAAGGGAAATAAATCAATACTTATAAACGATTTTATTTTATCATATAAGAACTGAAATAAGAGTTCGTCATGGACCTGACGAGAAGCTAACTTAAAAATAACAAAAGGTGAAAATATGAAACCTAAAAACCCAAAATTAAGTTTGCTATGTATGGAGTCATCAGGGAGGAACCATGTGGCTGCATGAAGCAAGGTTTCGGCCCCTAACCTCCAACCTATACCACATGGCGGGGCCAGGCCAACCATAACGAATGTACGACATGGAAGGTCTCTCCAAGCCTGAGGAAACATAGCAGAACCTAACCGAAAATTTTTTTTTGGAATTTATTAGGATAAAAGGAAGCACATGAAACTAGAAGCGGTTTTCTTAGCCCAACATGCCAATAATGGATGGCATCTGGTGCATTATTGCATTATGGCATTATGGCATCTATTGCATTAAGGAATTGGGTTTTGGACCAGCAGTGATCTCTGCATTCTTTATTCGAGAAGAAGGTTCTATAAAAGCCAATGCAAATAAAGCTCACATAAGTCTTTCAAGAACTCCATAACCTGGTCTAAATTAAGATTCGTATAGAGTGTGGAGAAATCATATACTTGTAAGGAGTGACAATTCAAACCCGACATTCTGTCTAGGAATTCCCCAGAGGAGTTAATTCTCCAGAAGGCGTTCACACCTGAGTTATGCTTGATGGAAAGGCAATAACTACTCAACTTGTCCCGGACCAATTGCAAACCTTTGTTCACAAGTATGGCCAAATGAAATACACATCAGATTACTAAAATTTGCGGCCGGTAGAACTTCAACCCACGACCCCATATTAATGGGTACCGGTTCTAAGTGATCATTCTCTCCTCTTTAACTTTCGCTATAATCTCATTTATTGACGTAAATGAAAGTGCTCAGAGCTACTAATAACAAGATTTTGTGACATGAAAACCTTACCTGAAATCGCCGACTTAATTTGTTTACGAACATAAGTGTCTCTCTGTTGAAACTATCTTGCATTTCAGAAATACGCTGCGGGAACTGGAATACTAGATATTGACGAAGAGCTTCAAATGCTGTAGAGATAATTTCATCTCCGGTCGTCTCCAGAGGATTCTCGATAAATTCAATATCTTGCATTCTTTCATTGAAGAACAGCAGAACAAGATCAATTGGAAGTAAAAAGGTCATTTTGTTTTCCTTCAGACTTAAGCTTTGAATCAGAGGACAGTGAAAGAGAACATTAGACGGGATGTGCATCAGTTCACCTCCATGAATTTTCAGTTGTCTTAATTGACAATCTTTCTTTATGTTCTCCTGCGTTTTGACGATGAGATCAAAGAAGAACGCAAGATCACTTGTGCCGATTTCTGCCGTCCAATCGAAGTTAATTTTCCATGACCATTTAACCAGAGAGGTATTTGGAAGAACTCTTGCGATTATTGGACAATCTTTTATGGAGAGACGATAAAGACTCAGCTGTTCAGATACCAAATTGTCCAAATCAATTGATTCGCATTTTCTGCTTGGATTACAGGATAATTCTAAAGATTTGATGCCCATCCATGGGAGATGCGAACATTCATCAAAATCAGTGAGATTTACGTTTGAAGCAATCAAATAACAGACAGCATGGTCAGCAATCGATTTGCACAAGCAGTTAGAGGGAATGAGACAGTGCGAGCGGATCCACGGCATGGAGGAATGAGTTTCAAAGATCAGCATTGATAGAACCGCAGTCAGTAAGAACGACATAATTGTGGAAATTAATAATGTATGATCAAATCTCTCGGTATAGTAGTAAAGCATTCGGTATCAATTGCTGTCGCCTATCTTATCAAGAGATGCTAATTTGTAGATAGATGAGATCTGAGAGAGATGAGATATCCATGTCGAACCCGATTCAACATGTCACTTAAGGGCGAAGTCGATGAATTGAAGGTATCCTTTAAAGCGGTCTTTTTGTAGTCGATGGAGCGAGACAGCTAATTTGTGAGAAAATTGATCAAAGCCGAGCAGCAAACAAAGAGCCAGCTGGCTTTGAAATCACAGTTGATAATGTCACAATAACATGAAAAATGCAGAGATAGCTTACGACATAGAGTAAGTATACCAGGTAGAGCAGCAACTCAGCATTTATGAAATCCCCTATGTGTATACACTTTCGATTTTATTAAATGAACTCGAGGTGAATACAATTCGACATTGGTACCAAATCTGAGATATGCAAATTTTTGCAGTTTTGAAGAAATTGCCACGGAATTGACTGATCATGATAGCAATACAGAAGGAATGATGACATTTCACAGATCCTCCGTGTCATGACAGCCTTGGCGAGGTAATGTTTGCTAAATTGACAATTTGCTATTATACTTGCATGCTCAATTTCAGGAGTATTTTTTCGAGCGTGATCATATCACAAGCAACCTGCCGCTGGTAAAGCAAAACAGCATAATCAAAGACAATGATTTCAATTAACTTTAAAAGACGTAAATGGGTCCACATCTCTATTCAGATTCAAGAAACTGAACATAATTTAGTGAATCATGCCAATGAAAATAGAATTAGAAACGTGAAATTTCAGCCAATTGAAAGCACAATAGGATCTCAACTTTTTCATGAGGACTTCCATTATAATGTGGTTCATGAAATTTCCTTGATCATCAGCATAATTTCCGCTTAATTAAGACGTTTGTTAGCAAATATTCATTCCTTTTGATATCCAACTTGTTTGATACTACTTATAAAGTGGATTCAAGTCGGTAGTTTATAAATTTGCAAAAATTGAGCTTTTCAAAACTGCTCAAATAAGCTTTTGGACTACAGGAACGTCAACTCCGCAAAAAATTGAATCTTTTGATATAAAAATTTTCACTGTACATACAGATACTTCTTTGATTCGACACTTTGCCTGCTACATACACTGTAAACTGTAGACCGACAATTACCCTACAAAATTACTGATAAAATCAACCGACGATTGTCACCTCCAATATCCTGCGATATCCGACGAATTTGTAGGTTCTCCACCGACATCGAAACAGATGCTTTGTATGCAAATTAACTAAACAAAAACTGTTGAATATTGATTGATTTTTTCGATTAGTGATTGCTTAACTTTTAGGCAATTACTATTAACTATTATTGTGGCAAAACCATGATTTATCTTGACATTATTCAATCAGTTACCTACATTTTTGATCAAATTTAAGCTGTAATTCATTGCTATTCATTTTGTCGCTTCTTGTCTGATATTGTAGGTGTTCAGTGGCAATCATCCTACAAGAACCAACAATGACCGACAAAATAGACTTTGTAGGATAAATGTCTGTCAATTGTCAGTCAACGGTTTACAGTGTACTTGTATTTGCTCTATGATTTACGAGATAATTCACTCATCTCTAAAAGGTGAAACGCAAAAACGCAAAAACGCTCTTCACTGAAGTGTAGAAGTGCAGCAAATGTAAAGTGCGGATCGAGATTTAGATTTCAGCATCAAATGGTATTTTCCGTAGTTGAGAAAGCAAATTTATGTGCTATAAAGTAATTTGCTTTCAGCAGGTATGATCAAATGAAGCAATGTATTCTACTCTCTTGAGGTATGTTTTGATAAAATATTCGAAAGTCCTTTGAAAGCACTTGTTTGATTATAGCCACTATTTACAGTCACATTATTCAATTAAATCATTGGATTATTGAAGCAATATGGGAATTTATCGAATTAAAAACTAGAAATGCATAAATTGGTTAGTTTTCTCAGTTATATTTGTTTTTGCATTAGTAGCTGGAAAACATGCTAAGACTGTATGCTAGACTGTATGTCATTATGAGCAGTAAAATTAAACCAGTGCACACTTCTTGCACATTAAACGATCGTTCTTCAGAAAGTGCAAACATGCGGATTGCTTGATGCATTGTTTAGAATTCATCTAATAAAGAAATCAGGTATAATATCTAAAAATTCAAACCAATAAATATTGTCTTGATTGCACCACTATCTGAAGTATCTTTTACTGGTGTCTGTGGGTATGAGAGCCACCAATTGTAGTACATGTACTTGTACATCCATGCAATACTATTTGCTACCCTGTTTAGTGTTTACAGAGTTACACTTGTTGATGACGATTTCGTCATTTCGCCAAGTAATTGAGCAAATTTAATTCCAATTATGATCGCGATAACATGCTTTGTCTATCAGCGTTTATCGAAAATTGATTGCAATTCATTTGATCTTTTTCAATCTATTAATTGAAAGTGTTTCTGAGCATTCAATTCACTAAAAGTCAATCATGTAGTCCCTGCTGATTTTTTGCGGCACTTTTTTAACGATGAGGCACATCTGCAATCAATGTTTGGTTGAAGGATCCTATAGACAGTAGTTGAGCAGGCGCTGGACATCATACAGCTGATGACCGGCGACTGAAGCACCTCGTCGACAAGCGAAAGCAACAAACATATCAGCGCACTAGTCGTGCTTTGTACATAACAATTCCTCAATTCCAATCTCGGGAATATTTTCTCAAAATTTGAAGTAGTGCCTAGAATTGCAGTGTTTTCATTTGGATTACTTCCGATATATTGTTTAGATCTGCAGGTATGGGCCTCTCTATGCGAGTCGACTGGAGAGAGAATGCAGCAGCTTTATGGGTTCGTATTCTTAACCTAATTAACTCGTGCACTTAATCAACGGACTGCTAATTCTTCAATAGCTCAAGTCTGGATATTCAAGTCTATATACTTTAATAAAACAACATTAATCGTAAAGTCGTGCACGGTAAATTGTTTCTGAAGTTGTTTCTAATATGAGGCATAAGACAGCAGCAACCAGTGGTATCTATATCTGCTGTAGATTTTTCTGCAGGGCATTAAAAATCTAAGCTGCTTAATTTTAGTTTCACTACAATTTTATTGAAAAAGATTGATTTGTAGGAAATGTAAGGATTTATTTTAAAGATGAATTTCTTTACTTTCAGGACAATATTATTGATTATGAAAGAATACATGATTAGGTCTGTTGATAAAATGTTATGTAGCAGTCTGTTTATCAATGCTGCACATGATGCTGACATGAGAACATTTTGATAATTGACATTCACCATCCAATCGGATATTTATTAGTCTTTCTATAAGCTTTTAGCCAGGTAAATAACGGATCAAAATATTTTATGATTGAGTCGACTTTCATTTCAGTTTGTCCTGTCATGCGTTTCATTGCTTCAGGCCATGGCTTACTCGCACCAAGGGATAGCATAGATCTGAAAAATAAAAAAACAGTTGATTATCAGGAGTGTATTTTTTAGTAAAAGTAACTAAGTAAGCAAGTAAGCGTTTATTCGGAATTTCTTGAAATCGTCACATCGTAAAAATGACATGTACATGAAAAAGATGTACGCGCAGCTGCATATAAACATTGTCGAAAATACAATCAGTAAAGCAAGTTTGATAATAAGGACTAGCAGATTTGTTGAAGACCGATAGCCAAAATCATCGAATTAAATATTTTGTTTATCTGCTTCGGTTTGCTAGAAGTGTGATTGGTTCGAGATCTCCGGCACATCGCGGAACTTACTAAGTGGGAAAAAAGGAATTCCTAATACCTTTCAGAGGTAGGAAAAAAGTCGTGTGTCGCTTGCGGATTGCTCTGAATTCCAGTTAAGTGCTTCGATTGCCACAATTCCTTCAGATTCGAAGAATTCAGATCATTGCGCAAAAGTTTTCTCCATGATGTTGGCCCTTCCGATCATTATTAAAAAAAAGTAGCAGGCGTACGAAAATTAGTTCACTTGATGTTTGCACGTCCTCTCCTCGGCATTCCTCACTGCATAGTGCATACACTGACTCGAATGTCAGCCAGACAGCTATGTGTGTTTTGATGTATGCAAAGTGATATCTCAGCACGCACGCCTCTCTCACTGGCTCTGGTGTCCTCTGCTGACAGCTTATTGTTCGCCATTTCGAATAGCAAGCGATACAAGAATTATCCATTCGAGAAGGAGCAAGTTGTCTAATTCTGTGATGTGCCATTCCGATATTTAGGCTAGATACGATTCTTCCATTCTAGGAAACCGAAGCGCGCAGATGAATCTAATTCTGTGGCCATGATGCATGAATATGGATAGAATGAGTGCATTCTTTATGATAGTCTGATACAGCTAAACAATCGGATGAGGAGATTGTTGTTGGCCATCATCAATCAGTTTCTTTTTCATTTGAAAGAGTTTTCTTTCACTTCTCGCTCAGCAAATTCTTGGTTCAATGAAATACAAGTTTAAATGAAAAAGAAATGTTCCGTGTTTATATGCTAAATGTATCTCGGAAGCACCCTCGGTAATACACGCTCTTCCATATGGCCGAGTTCCCAATCTCAATCTCTCTTACAGTGTGTTTATAGAATGCAGAGTGCACCTTCTTTAATAGTCTAAGCTTGACTCGACATGGCATGTAGGTTTGAGCAGGTCTCTCGGACGCAGAGCGAACATTCTACCACAAAGTCATTGCGGTGGTAAAAATGAAGGCAATTTGCGCGTGCTCTACTCACAGCATTCTAGCTTCCAAGACAGGATCTTGGATCGCACCGAGAAGGCTGTGAGTACTTTGTCAGTATTAAACTTTACTGCTTTCGTAACTTTTTCTAATTTCTCACTTAATTCTTTTATGCTACTGTTCAGTTTAATAGTTGCATAGATAACATAGCATTTTTGTATAGATTACTTGAGCAATGTCTTTGTGGCAACTGTTGTATCACACACCGTATATACTCTAATTGGCGCCTGCCTCTATTAAGCGCCTGTCTCTAATTGCCGCCTGGGCAGAAGATGCAAGTCTGTTTAAGCACCTGCCTCTAATAAGCGCCTGGCCTCTAATTGTCACCAGTCAGGTGATGTGGATATCTACCCTGCGTTGAGCGTCTTGTTTTGCGCTACGTGCGTTGTTGCTCTAAAAATAAACCCTTTGTCAAATTTTCAAATAATTAGATTGAACTGCACCAAAGTTGTCATTTGATTAATTTTCGAAGTCGAGCTCACACCGCATGGAACAGAAGAAGTCACAACGATCGTTTACTGTCCAATTCAAGTTGGCTGCGCTTGAGTTCTTGAAGACTCATAGTGTAGAACAGACTGCAAAGAGTTCAATGTTGATCCGAAACGTATACGTGAATGGAGAACAGCGAAACCTCGATTGGAAGCGCAATATGAAACGGGAAATAGAAACCGGAAGAGATTCAGTGGAGCAGGAATGAAAATTCGTTCCCCTGAGTTAGAACACAAACTTGTAGAATGGATCGTTCGCTCCAGGGATAACCGATTATGTATTACAAGAAGCATGATAAAGCGAAAAGCTTTAACATTGTTTGCTATTGAGGGAGAGAATGAGTTCAAGGCAAGCAATGGATGGCTTCAAAAGTTTCTATCTCGACATGGATTTTTACTGAGAAGAAGGACGACGATTTCGCAAACGGTTCCTCGTGACTGCATGGAGAAAATAGTCGCGTTCATATTTTACCTCCGCGGAGTACGACGCTCCGGGAAACAATTTTGGTTCCGGGGGAACAGTTTTGGGAAAACAATGTAATATTTGTGATGGATGAGACACCAGTGTGGGTGGAGCCGATTGCGACCACTACAGTATACAAAATTGGAAGCCGAGAAGTCCCGATTAAATCGACTGGTCATGAGAAAATGAGAATTACTGTGGTTTTAACTGCTCGTGCAGATGGAGCTAAATGCAAACACTTCATTGTTATACCGAGAAAAAGACCAATTAAAGAAGTAGAGGAAATCAAAGATGTGGAGGTCGCGTACTCCGCTAAGAGTTGGATGGATGATGAATTGACGACTGATTATCTCAAACGAATCATTGGAAATTTTTCCTTTTCCAAAAGACTTCTAATTTGGGATGCCTTTCGCTGTCATGTGTCCGAGAGAACTAAAACACAGCTACGAGCAATGGGAATCGATTCTGTTGTACTTCCAGCTGGTTGCACTGGAAAAATCTAAGCTCCTGACGTTTCGTGGAACAGAAGCTTCAAATGCAACTTCTCGAAATCTTACGAGAAATGGATAGCAAACGGTGACCATACTTTCACTCCAAGTGGTAACTTACGGCCCACGTCGTTTGAATGCATCGCCAAGTGGGTAAAATCAGCCTGGAATAACCTTCCAAAGGAACAAATAATTGCCTCAATGAACCAGTGTGGTGTGACCAATGCTACTGATGGCTCCGAGGACAATTTGATTGAATTCGTGAAACAAAATCCAGAAGCAGCTAATATGCTTCGTCAACGGCTCACTAACCAAAGTGCGATAGAAGTTGAGACTGATTGTGAGAGCGATTTGTCTGACTGTGCCGTCATTTACGAGGATAGTGATGGCATAGAGTACTGTGACTCGGGTGAAAGCAATTAGACACTCTTGTTGAGTCATGATTTTTGCTTACATTTTGCGCTCACGTTCCCTTGCTATTCGAGTTTGAGTAATTTTTTTATCTTTAGCATACTCTTTCGTTTTTGTTTTTCTTAAATGAAGGAATTCTTAGTGAACGTAATGGGCATGGAATATACTCAGTAGTGATTATGATCAATATTATCAACACATGTTTAGTACAACGTATTCATGCTTCCTTGCAGAGTACTCATAGTTTACCTTTAAAACAAACGAATGTAAACTTCTTCGCTTTTTGAGTTAGCAAATTTTTTTTAACACACGGAAGGAAATAGCCCATTTTGATAAGCTCCAGGTCTCTAATAGCCGCATGGACTCTTTTAAGCGCCCGGTTAAAAAATGGGGAATGAAATAAGCGCCGGGGGCGGCAATTAGAGTATATACGGGTAGTCGAAATCATAGAAATAGATAATTTGTTTAAATGCTTTAAGCTTCACTAGAAAGGAAATTCGAAGGAATTGATGAACATTTTCGGACTCAATGGCAAATGCATTGAAGGATCCTGTTACTGTCATGGTCAAATCTTGCTGTGTTGTCGAATGCACCGATCGCTGTGTCGCAAAATTTACTGATTCAGGAATCCAACACAATTTTTTTTAAATGAAAAGGTTTAGTGAAATGAAGAAGAATGTCTATGAGCCTAAATGACGTGGTTATATCGACGTAATCATCTATGCTTCGCTTCGAATCGTGTCTCCAGTCCATAGACAGTTTGAATTGCTGATTCTATCTGTATTGCATCTGGATTCAAACGCAGATAGATGCCGAGTTCTAGAAATCAAATATCAGTTGGTGTCAATCTTTTTGAAGGATATCCTTGATTCTTAACCCAGTGACCGCCGAGACTTTAATCGATATTTTTGTCGTTTTCTGATCGTACTTGCACAAAATATTGTGTTTGCAACACACAACAGTGCAATCAAGCATGTTTTGCTGGTTTCATGTCTACGATGATGTTCCCATAATGGGAACATAGCGGTTGCCGATAGCACACTTCAAATTTTCTTCATTTAAGTTTGTGACTCAATATACAGATATCTATGCTTGGTTGAAAAGTGTGACAACATGTACACATTAATCGTAATCGTATTTCAAATCTATAGATATCTATGATTTTGAAAAGCGTGTCAGTTCGCGTAGCCGGCAGATGTATTCTATATATTCACTGTGAATTGATTGAAAGTTATAGTAAATTAGAAGAATGGCAGACGCAAGTGTTGCCTTTGACTCGCTAGATGAAGCTATCGAAAGAGTTGTGCCCAGTGATAATGCAAAGTTGGTCATTCCTCCACCAGCTGTCGACGATCTATCAGATGAAGAGGAGGAAGGAACTGATCCTGAATTTATCCCTAACAACGTGACAGGTAACATTGAAGTCGAGATAGAACGTGAGATTGAAGACTACTCGGATTACACAGATCAAACTGGACAACCAATGTGGACAGTTGACAGCGACAAACTTGATAAAGTATGGACACCGCCGTCGCTTCAGTCAGCTGCGGACACATTTCATTTGCTGCAGCATTCTTCACCCTTCGAAATATTTTCTCTGTTTTTTGATCGCGAAATGAAACAAATGATTATTGATCAATCCAATCTCTATGCTTTTCAACAAAACAGACATGATTTACAATGAGTGAAAATGCTTTGAACCAATTTGTTGGTATTCTCTTTCTTACCGGATATAACAGGATGAACCGCGAGGAGGATATGTGGTGTCGAGAGCCTGATCTGGGTATTCCTATCGTTTACGACAATATCACCCGGCAATTATACCGAGATGTAAAGAAAAATATTCACTTCGCGAACAATGATCGTGATCTTTCGAGTGTGACAGATAAATTCTGGAAAGTTAGACCGCACATTATTTCTGTCAATCGAGTTTTGAAACAGTTTGGCAGTTTTTGTGCCAATATCTCTGTTGATGAGCAAATGCTCCCTTATTACGGCATTCACGGATGCAAGCAATTTATCCGGAACAAGCCTGTTCGCTTCGGGAACAAAGCATGGGCCCTGTGTTGCGAACATGGTTATCCTTTCTACTTCGACATTTACAAGGTAAAGGATCTGATGTTGATGCAAAACCATGCAGTGGTAAATGTGGTTCCACTGGAGTTGGACGTGTGGTTTTGGATGCAATCCACTTTGTTCTTGATGACCCAAATGATCATGTGTTGTTCATTGATAATTTCTTTACATCCTACTCATTACTTATGCATTTGAGTGATATTGGCTTGCGCTGTACTGGTACAGTGAGGCAGAATAGAATGGGTGGTTGCCCCCTACCAAAGAAAGATTCCTTCAAGAACAAAGAAAAAGGCACGCATTATTGCGCAAGTGATGGAATAATTTCTTTTTGCTCATGGAAAGACAATTCGGTCGTAACTCTCGGAAGCAATTTTGATAATGTGTATCCAACATCCACTATAACTCGACGAAAGAAGGGTGGTCCATCATCGCTTTCACAGCCGAAACTCGTGAAAGACGACAATAAATTCATGGGAGGTGTTGACCTCGCTGACCGGCATGTCGCCAATCTTCGCAGTAACACCAGAAAGAGAGTTTGGTATTGGCCCATAGTAAAGTACTGCTTTGAAACTCTAAGAGTTGCAGCATTTGTTTTTTATAGACATCTCCATCTCAACAGCAAGATAAAGCAGCAAGATTTTGTCCGTCAAATTGTCTTCGAGCTGATTCTAAATAAAGCTAAACAGCCTCAGCGCAGAAAGAGACCATTGCAGAGATCACTTCCGGAGCAACATCCACTGATTCGTCACTGCCTTGTTTCTGCAACTCAAGGCAGATGTGTTGTGTGCACTAAGAATACCAGACTGATGTGTGAAGGGTGCCGCACGCGACTTCACAAAAGTTGTTCACCGGCCTACTTGCATGCGGAGTAAAATGATTTTGTTTAATGTTAAGCGTGTTTTCTCTGAGTTTTCCGTTGGAAGAAAGAGCAGAATTGATCACTGAGTAATTCCAGGTGACTAGATAAAGCAATCTAGATTTTCCTTTTTCCACCCTGTGATCGCTATGTTCCCAATTTGGGAACATTTATAAATTTGGTAGTATAAGTAGACAATGGATATAAAATTATGTGGGTTTTTCACTTGTTACTAGTTCTTTTCATGAAAGATCATCAAAATAGTGCGAAAATTATTAAAATGAATAAACTTTCCTATATATTTAGGTGAGGTAATAATAATTTGCACATAATTATGGAATTACAATTAGAACGCAAATTTTGTGTTTCAATATATAACTTGCTAAAATAGCAAAAGTAAACAGCGAAAGGTTAAGATCTATTAAATTTGTGGTTTCATGATATCACTGGCGGATCCAAGGGGGGCGAAATGGGCGGTCGCCCCCCCCCCCAAGATAGAAGTGACATTGAACATCACCTTTCCGTGAGTCGGTAAATTGCATATATGTAATGGTAAGTCGAATCTCCCGTCGATTCGTGCAATTATGCGAACAGTCATCATTTAGTTTTTCAAGTGTGTTGAATAAACTGTCGATTAATTAGTAAGCCTACGTATGCTTCATTTCTCAACTGATATTATTATAATAATTTTGTACAATGTAAATTGCACAATACAATATATACAGAATGATTTCCATTAGAATGTGCGACCCATACCTAGAAAAATTGGCTGAGTTACTCATCATATGACATTGAAACAATCTTGTACAGTGGACCTACGCTACGGGTGTAAGCATTTATAACTATACTATGACTTCTGAAATCACCGCCTCCCTAAGATGAGCTCCTGGATCCGCCCTTGCATGATATAGTAAACTGAAAATTGCATCAAATCTGATTGATATTCGTCATCAAAATTCTTGTTAAAGTTATAGAAAATCAATGTTCCCATTATGGGAACATAGCGGTCACTGGGTTAAACAGCCAAAGTATTTCTGAATAATGCTCCAATCCATCAATTATTTTTCAAACTAATTAAGGCTCTTCATGTGCTTCTTGTCGAAAAAGCCTTTGATTCAAGTGGTCATATTATATCAAATTATTTCAAACCAATTGTTGTAATCAGTGGCGTGCGGTGGTCTCAAGCGGTGGGCATGCGATATATTTAGTCTACCATAGTGCATGATAACATGCATGCCTGGCCTTTATAATCTATGTACATGCTGCATGTTATAAGTTATATGTACATGTACATGATCAGCTTATCACCAGCTAATACTTATTATAGTTTCCAACACATTCATCTACATGTAGAACTCACAAAACATTATAACATATTAAAACATATATCTGTATTATACATTGCAGATATATTCTGTATAAAATCGAAAATAAAAATCATTTAAAGATTAGATCCATTCTTCGAGACTTCTTGATAAAGTCATTGATGACAGTGTCGTAGAAGACGGAGGAGTTGTCCTGCAATTTATTCAACAACTCCTTCTCGATGGCGATAACGGCAAGAGCTGACAATCTCTCTTCACCTTGACTGGTCCTAGTGAAAGAATTGATCCGCTTTAGTGCAGAAAAAGATCGTTCACAGGACGCCGTGGTACTGGGAAAGGTCAGTGCCAATTTCGTGAATTTGTTTGTCTCAGGCAGCGTTGCACCCAAATTTTGTCTTTCGAAATAAACATTCAGTTCATGGATATTGTACGTGCGAAATTCATTACTTTTGCAAAGAACGATCAACTCATTGCGCAACCGAGGAAAATCAAATAAATGGCCGTAGCCTACTTGTCTTAAACTCGTCAAACAGAGTTTGCGGAAATTGCTCACAGCAACATGATTACCGCCAGATCAAAAAGCGTGTGGCTTTCATACATTGTGTGCACTGAGTGGCATGCACACAACTACAGCGAGAGTTTTCCTTCCCTAATTTGCAAGCATGCGATAGACCGACCGAATGCTCCCGCCTCTGTACGCTGACGCCTGGCTTCATCGCCGCTGTATGAGGAGTCAATGCATAATGAATGGGAGGTTGGATGCGGCGATGCCTCCACTAAATATTCACCCAGTTATGTATTTCATTTATGAAGATGGAATTTTGTGATGTCGTCATACGCCCTACTGACAATTGGAAGGCCATCTAACTGATACTTGATGAAATAAACGTGTTGAACATAATGAATAATCAGATTACTCAAATCTGCATACGCATTCGCCGCATGCATCGCATGCATGGACCGCACGCCACTGGTTGTAATACTTTTTCAATTATACTCTCCCTTTTTCTTACTCTGCGAAAACCGCTGACTCAAATGACTCAAGTCGAATGCTGATTGGCTGCGATTTGTCTCAAAGTTTGGCAAATCAGAAGGCAGCATTCTACTGCTGGTAACAGGCAATTCTTATGAATGTTTGCGATTTCAGCTGTACGAGTATCTGTGTCCATTTCTCACAATGCACGAGATAGACTTCTTCCCTTCTATGCAATCCACGCTTAGGTAGTTGAGGCGTGCGATTCGAAGCGTGGGTATTAGATCCACTTCTGTGGTCGAAATGAATTTTGACGATGTTATTGAATAGCGCTGCCCTCTGATTTCACTTTTCCTCTGCCTGCCTGAAGACGAGTGAAGCGCTCGGAAGCTCGCAATTAATGCAGCTTCGAACCTCGAAAAGAAAGACAATCAATAAAAATTCGAACCCCCGATGGGTTTTTTGGAAGTACTAATTGATTGAAATTGTATAGATTGCGGTGAAGAGGGAGTATTTCACAATCATTATGCATTTGTATATGTAACTGACAGACGATTTTTAATGCATTCAATCTAACTTGAAAATGATGCAGTCACAGGCAACAGTCAAATCGTCATATCGCATAATTTGGTGGTTTCATCTCAGACAGACTGTACATATTTCCCATTTAGCATGAATTAAAAATGTCGCAGGTTTCAGAAAAAGCGAAGGTAGGCCTAGTTCTATTCTTCCCCCCCCCACATTTTTCAAGTTTTCCAAAGTCATAAACTTGATCGGTCACTGAGTGACACTACAACACGACTGAAAAGCCTTACTTGATCCCTGGGATGAAGGATTGGTTCCTTGGATACTCAGTTAGAATACAAGGTACAGCTGTGATCATGAACTTCGTGTACAGACCAATGACGAGCAGGTGTTTAAATCTGAGACTGTAAATGTTCTACAAGTCAGATAAGAGGAGTTTTACACACTCAACACTATGCGATGTTAGTGAAACTGCCCGTTAGCAAGAGAAGATCGTTGACGATGCAACACCTCCGAGTGTCAACAGTAGAAATGTGGGGGGGGGAAAGAATAGAAGTACAAAAGCGAATACACTGTTTGCATTAATGTTACACGCGTTGCCCACCATTGCCATAAGGGGATGAGATTGTGTAATTTTCAATATAAAACCGCACTTGATTTTTGTCAGTATCAAATGATTTGATCATATTTCGTTTTGAAATATATATTAGCCTCAAATATGCTAAATATAAATATAAAAAATTTACTCACTTGAACAATGTTCCAGCTTCTTTCGAATTATAAAAGTTACACTTGAACAGAGGATCAGTGCTTTTATAACCACTCGCCTTGCACAGCGCTTCATAGAACTGAAACTGCATTATGTGGCTCACGAAGTAACGAATATACGGCACATTATGCGGTACATGAAATTTAGAACCAGGATCAAAATCAGCTTCAGTCCGCGGTACAGGCGCATCAATCCCTTGGAGATCTCGGCGTAATTTCCACCACTCCTTATTATAATCCTTTGGATTAATAGTGCCGTTAAAAACACGCCATCTCCAAGCATCGATCACCAAGGCAGATGGAATAAAACCGATGGTGTCAGTAACTCTTTGCATTAACGTGTTAATATCTGCTTCTGGAACATGAAATGAGAAACAGTTGTTTCAAAAATGTTATCGAAATGTCCTATAAATTTATTTTTGCAATAGCTTGTCTGTTTGTCTCTCGTTGTGATTATACCTACATGTAATAGCAGAATGACAGCATAAATCAAATAGCACTTTTATAGGGCTGTGCGCTAGCACATGTTGAAGTATATGCGGAATATATTTGTTTCGCGTTCTATGTGTTGTATGATAGTCACTTAAAACTTCAAAATCTTCAAGGTGTATAGTCTCTATCTTTCATACTAAAAGTTCAATTTTTTTAGAATTCAATGCAAATTTTATTCGAGCACTAGGAAAATTCCAAGTGTTAAAGAATTTGAAGCAGACTTCCACAGGCCTCCTTTACTATTTTTGGCTAATACTTGCAAGTGACCGTCATCATACTTTGCCTGTGCGTCTCTGTATGAGCTGCAACTCTAATGGAATTTTTTTTAAAAAAATGGTAAAAAATTATAATCACTAAATTACTAAGTCAGTGGCGGACGAAACGTCAGGTTTTGAATTAATTATTTTTGCATTATTCATCATAGATATTTTCTATCTCTGAATTACTCCATATTTAATAAACCTATGGTCGGAATTTTCAGATTCCTATACAGGACATCTATCATGCATTTGGTATTACGACTGAATCAATTTATATTGAGGGGTGTTGAAAAAGGGACATGTCCCGTCTGCAGCATTGCTTTTTGGTGCAATTTGTCGACATGCACGTATGACAATGACATCAAAGGATGATGTCTGACAATCAATTTATCAAACGCTTCATATAAAATTCCATAATTTGTTTAAATAATGTATGCGTTTTACTATTGAGAATAGTCAAAATGTATGGTTATAATCAGAAAAGCATGTGTAGCATTTGCATACGAATACGAAAAATATATATGTAGATGGGGATCATATGCCAACTAATAGCTGGATAAATCATTGTAATCGGTGACATCTATAGAAAATTAGTTAGACACACATTCATATCGCAACATTGTTCACACTTGTCAACGACATTATTACAATAAAATAGGCTATGATGCTTCTAATGCAAACAAACCTTTCGATGGCTTGAAATTTTTCAATAATTTCAATTCTTTCAAATGCGCATTACTCGTTGCTGATAGAGCAACGGTATCTCCGACGGCTTCGTGAAACCCAGAATTTGCTCCTTTTCTGAATGTACAGGGTTGATTTTGGTATGCCATGAAATATATTATATGACCCATCTCATGATACACTGTCTTAAAGTTTGCGCCTGTTCGAGCAGTACACATCTTGATTCTGGAATGAAAGGTGATAAGAAATATATTGCTTTAGGGAAGGGCTCCAGAAAATGAATGTTTTTTTTCTTCAATAATTTACTGCTCAGAAACAAAATATGAAAGGTGATGCGTCATTACTTCGGTACCAGTGCTTTCCACAAAACATAGCTTATGGAGGGTACTGGTGCCGAAGTAGCGACTTGCCACTTTTTCACATTTCATTACTGACTGATAGAACGTACTAAAGCAACACCTCTCCGGAACTTTGCAAATTCCAAGCAAAATGATCGATTACGCCATGAATGGGTATGTCTTAATTGTTAGCGAATGAATATTAACTATAACATCGCTGAAAATTGTTTTTGGGTTGCTACCGCTTAATACTACATGTAACATATTGCAATGTTTTTGGTTTTATTTTGTGTCATTCTTGTATTTTCTATACACTCTACATGTTCATGTGGCAATGATTGCGTTTGTGAAGGCGATCGCTGACCTGACATTACCTAATTGCGCTATCAATGAGAGAGAGTGAGAGAGAGAGATATATGCTTATTTGTTCTGTAAATGACAATCGGAATATGTATACGTACAAGACATCCAACATTGATAGCTGTTACAGAGCGTTCTCTGTGGTTCGTTTTTGGATACCCCTAACTTAACTCTTTGTCAAAAAAAACTAGGCTGGTCATGTACGTTTACTTGAGACAACTGCTCGGACAAGAAAAATCACTCGGTCCTCTGAGCTTGAAGATTCTGATGGGGATGATCTTCGTACATAGGAAGTCTCAATATTAAGAGAGGTCCCAAAGTTCGGGCAACATTATTGAACCGCTAATCACACACACGCTCACGCAATCAGAGTCAATCACGCCAACGCAATATAGCTCAAACAGACCGACACGCACTAAATCTTTAGCGACTCGCCCACTCCAAACTCCTCCGCAGTCGGAAACATACATCTCAGCAGGGCGCTAACTCAGCGGCGCCGAACAAACGATAAAACGATATCCATAAACAAGTGGACGGCTGCCAACACGCCAACGACCAAGCACTCAAGTGGACAGCGGAAATGTTATGATATTAACTGAGCCGCCCACGGACTATCCGCAGCTGACAGAAGGAGAGGCAATAAAAAATATTTACAAATAATCAGCATGAAGAAAATTGATGCCTTAAAATCA
Source organism: Prostheceraeus crozeri (assembly GCA_907163375.1). Taxonomy (NCBI): domain Eukaryota; kingdom Metazoa; phylum Platyhelminthes; order Polycladida; family Euryleptidae; genus Prostheceraeus; species Prostheceraeus crozeri. Next base: position 159,050 of record CAJQUW010011891.1, on the reverse strand, counting down.
AACGAATTCAGAATAAGCAATATGTATTATCTGTTACAGCCCCATCCCAGAAGCTGATTCCCAATTTGCTTAACCAACAAACAGATAAACAAGATAGGAAATAAAATCAAAATGCATAAGTGGCCAACAAAAAGAAACGTGACCGTTTCATGGGTATAAGAAAACTAGCCGAATGATAACTAACATACAATTACATACAATTAAAACTCATTCTTATCATACATGTGGCACTATGCAGTCCTACTCAGGAAATCGGCGGCTACGTTGTCCTTCCCCTTGATCGGTTCGATCCGGAAACTAAAACTCTGGAGGTATATGGCCCAACGAGTAACACGGCTACTCTCGTATTTTGCCTTATTCAGGTAAGTCAAGGGTTCGTGGTCAGTTTGCAATGTGAAATTACTGGCCATCAAATACACGGCAAATTTCTTTGTGGCAAAGACAATGGCGAGGCACTCGCGTTCGATTACCGAGTAGCGCCTTTCCCTGTCCAGCAATTTCCGGCTTGCGTAAGCGACAAGAAATAGGCCATCGTCATACTTCTGTCAGAGAACTCCACCAAGACCAACGTCGGACGCATCTGTTCTCAAAACAAAGGGCAGGGACGGATCGGGGAGACGGAGAATAGGTTCATTGGCAATTGCTGCCTTGAGAGTTCGATACGCGCGGTCCTGAGCGTCACCCCATTCGACTTTATTTGGCTTCCCCCTTTTCAGAAGATCAGTAAGGGGTACTGCTTTGGTGGCGTAATCGGCGATGAACTCTCTATAAAATCCTGTAAGACCCAGAAAAGATCTCACCTGCTTCTTCGTCGTAGGTCTCTCAGCTTCCATGATTTTCTCAATGTTCGTTTCGATCGGACGAACTTGGCCCCGGCGGACCTTATAGCCAAGTACCTCTATTTCAGAGCAAGCAATGTGACACTTGCATGGCTTAACCGTCAATCCGGAAGCACCCAATCGAGAGAGAACATCTTTCAGCTTACTAATGTGCTGCTCCCAGTCGTCAGTATGGACAACGATATCGTCGAGATACGTAGTGACCTGGGGCATGTCGCCCAAAATTTCTCGCAAGCACCTACTGAGCGTTGCACCTGAGTTCTTCATCCCGAAGGGAGTACGAGTGAACTCGTATTTCGCGTCGTGAGTCACGAACGCCGTCTTTGGTATGTCACCTTCGTGTACCGGGATCTGCCAATACCCGCTCGTCATGTCTAGTTTTGAGAAGTATCGGTAATTTCCTGGCCTACCTACTACGTCTTTGACGGGAATCAGGGGCTGAGGGTCGAATTCTGTCAATCTGTTTAGTTTCTTATAATCAATGCATATTCTGTTGCTACCATTCTTTTTCCTAACAATAACGATCGGACTGGCGTAAGGTGAAGAAGAATGCCGGACAATTCCATCTCTTAGCATTTCTTCCAAGTCACTTCTCAGGCTGTCTCTCAGACCGTAAGGAACAGCATACGGCCTTGAGACGACGGGCTCTTGACTGGATAACTTGACCTTGTGCTCTGCGACTGTGCATCTCCCTGGTTTGTAAGAGAAGACTTTATCAAAATTAGTGAATATGGCCTTCACATCATTCTCCTGTTCAACAGTTAGATCCGCTCCTACTATTACGTCACTGACAGTCTCAGCTTCGGGCGAGGGGTAGAGTGGAATTAATTCTTCCTCGGGGTCTTCGATCTCGCTATCATTTATGACGGCGACAGATCCAGCCATAACTTCAGCTTGCTGCGTTGAAATTTTGTTCTGGTCCCGCGATGACTCGCTCTGCACGTATCTCTTGAGTAAGTTGACGTGATAAGTCTTGATTTTGCCCCTGATTTCAACTTTGTAATTAAATTCGCCAAGGCGTTCGTTGATCTTAAAAGGCTCTTTCCACTGCATGAGTAACTTGTTGTGTGTACTGGGAACGAGGATCAAAACTTCCTCGCCGACGCGGAATTCTCTGGTCTTGGCCTTACGGTCCTTGTAATATTTCTGCCTCGTCTGAGCCGCTGACAAATGCTGTCTCGCTAGGCTAAGAGTAGAGTCCAAGCGCTCCTGTAACTCGAACATATAACGATGGCTATTTCTCACGTCATCATCTTCACACTCCTCTGTCCACAAGCCCTTTAAAATCTGCATCGGGCCTCTTACGTTTCTCCCGTATAATAGCTCGAACGGTGAAAAGCCTGTAGACTCCTGTGGCACTTCGCGATACGCGAATAACAACGGGCCAATAAATCGGTGCCACTGCTTAGGCTGGTCAATGCAAAGACGCCTCAAGATAGTTTTCAATGTCCCGTTAAATCTCTCAACAAGGCCTTGGGACTCGGGGTGGTATGGGGATCCGGTCATCTGCTTGATCCCAGGCAAGCGTGAAACTTTAGTCATGCAATTCGACACAAACTGAGTCCCTAAGTCTGAAAGAACTTCTTCTGGGAATCCCAGTCTGCAATACATGTTAAGCAGTGCTTCACTAACAGTCTCAGTTTCGATATTTTTGAGGGGAGTGGCTTCTGGGTATCGAGTAGCGAAGTCAACGAGGGTCAAAATATAACGATGGCCTCCTTCACTAGGCGGCGAAATCGGAACGACCAAATCAACAGCTACTCTTTTGAATGGGACATCTACCAGTGGCATCTTGCCGATCGGTGATCTTGGCACGCTGCCTCGCTTGACTGTTTTAAAACAGATGTCGCAGGATCTACAAAATTGTTTCACATCGGCGTAAATTCCGGGCCAATAGAAACTTGCAGTAATCCTATCCAACGTTCGTTGCACTCCCATATGTCCGGCAACAATCGATTCGTGTGCTGCCTTAAGTACCTCATTACGTAGGCAAGTAGGCACGAGTACTTGTCTCCTCATCTTCCCGAAGTCGACATTCGGATGCCGATAAGTTCTATACAAAATCTCTCTTTTCTTTTCGTATCCCATTTCGGTGATTCCCCGCTTGTGTATGTCGCAGCCAGTTTTAGAGACTTGATCCGTCAACGTCTTATCAGCTTGCTGGAATTCGATCAGCCTTTTCCGGTCGACATTCAATCCGACGGAAAGCTGATTCGTCTTAAGTTTCGGAGGTGGTGGCTTACTTTTCTCAGCCCTAGTAATTACCCCACACGCCTCGACCATTTTCTGTACATTATCATCATCCATGCCTTTCACATTGCCGACGATCAGGTCGTACAACGCGTCCTTGAGACAAACTGCCTCAACCGTTCCGCTCAACATCGGAGTGTCAATCTCAATTAGCGCCTTCGGTGCTTGAATTACTGTTCTGTCAACTCTCAGAACGTACCCTACATCTCCCGTATACTGTGAGTCATTTACAAATCTTTGTTTGACAATAATGCCGTTGCAGCCGCTATCTCTCAAAACTGATACGTCATGGCTGCCGACCTTGCCATCGCAGACTGGCATGTCTGCGACATACCCCGAAGCGTACACTCCGCAGCTGCGGATAATTTTTATCTTCGATCCATCCTTCAATGCGAGCTCATCTGCAGCCTGGCTAGCGACCTGAACGAGCTGTTGCTCGCCGGTGGGTCTCGCAGCTCCATCTGTCATGACGGCCACTGCCGCCTTAGTCTGCCCTATCAACTGTCTGCAAAATCTAGTATCGTGTGGCCCCTGACAGTTGCCACAGCGCTTGCTTCTACGCTTGGGACAATTGAACGCTCGGTGTCCCACTTCAGAACACTCAAAGCATCGCATGCGAGGTGCTCCCTGCTTCTCAGACCCATTCCTCTGTATCTGACCTCTCTTTCGGCCTGTCGTTGAACTTGCCATTCACAACAACAGGCGGTGAATGAACAGTCGCATGTAAAAATTTGCGGCCGTGAGCGGACAAAAATGATTCTGCCCGCTGAGCGGTCTCTTCCAGGGAAAGATTTTTTAACCGTAGATGAACCTTCAGATCAGTTTTGCATACACAGAGAAATTGCTCTTTTATCATAAGATCAGTCAAATCAGCGACTGTCTCTCCCGAACCTGCTAGGTCAAGCCAACGCTGAAAGTAGGTCCTTAACCTGGTCAAAAACTCTGGTGGACTTTCGTCAACTTTGGGTCTTGACGACCTGAATTTTTCTCGGTACCCTTCCACGGTTAAATCGTAGTGTTTCAATAATACTTCCTTTAGTTTCGCGTAATCGACTGCGTCACGGGGCGACATTGACGAGTAAGTGTCGAGTGCTTTGCCAGTCAGCAATGCACTAAGTGCTCCAGCCCAACTGTCCTGCTCCCAACCGCTTACCACTGCGAGTCTCTCGAATCGCATCAGGTACGAATCGAGGTCATCGCGTCCATCAATAAACATGGGCATTTTTGGGGCTTTAGATACGACCTGTGGCCTGCTCGCTCCACTCCCATCGGTTGAATAGGTCCTAGGGGAATTTTGTGGAAGGTCGTTATTACGCGTACTCAATTCCTGTTCTCGTATCCGCAATTCTTCCATTCTGAGACGCTCTTCTCTCTCTGCCTGCTCTCGACGCTCTTCCCTCTCTGCCTCCGCAAATCTCTGCTTCTCTGCCCTCTCTGCCTCTGCAAGTCTCTGCTTCTCCGCCCTCTCCGCCTCTGCAAGTCTTTGCTTCTCCGCCCTCTCTAACTGGCGCTCCTCCCGCTCCCTTTCCTGCTGTTCCTGCACAAAAGTTCTCAATTCCTGTCCCTCTAGTCCTAATCTAGAGCCCATCTGCATCAGATTCTCTAAAGACCCCATACCGTATACGGAGTTCGAGTATACAACTAGATATACAGAAAAATGCAACGAAACAGGAAATGACTATAGCTACGGCTATGATGCAAATCCTAGAATGCTCTACACCGTTAAAAACGCAATAAAATGCAATGAAGCAAATTAAAAGGGCTACAGTAAAAGACAAATATGAATGCTATAAACTGAAAAATGAAATGAACTGCAATAATGCAATAAAACAGAAAGGAGTATTGACTGCGGCTGAATTGCAACGCAAAATGATAGACTGGAAAAAGCTAATCAAAAACCAATGCTGATTAAAGGACGTTATTAAGCGCGATTAGAACACTTAAACCAAAATTCAATCAGCTCAACCGCACTCACAACCTAATCAACTTCACTTCAGCAGAACACTGCAACTCCGCTCACTACGCAAACAGCCAAGCAACAATCAAAGACCATCAGTCTCCTAAACGGCGGTCAAATAATGTTGCCCTCACCTTCAGTAACAGAAGTCGATACACGGTCAATGCAGCGGATTCTTCCGGTGATTCCCCTTCTCTAGCGGCGCGGCGGACGGCTGCTCCTCTCCTTCGTAGTCGATCTGCTTCCGTGGTGACTTGAGATGCACGAAGTGATGTGGCAGATGAGTGGAGGAGGATTCGGCTCCCGAATAGCTCGATGACACGTCCTCGATGATCGCAATAATGCGCGGTCAATGTCAATTATTTTGTCTTCACTGTCCGTGACGCACTTAAAGTTCGTTTCTGCGACAATTCCGTGAAATGGTGTCGCCAGTCGTAATGAGTTCAGCTTCAATGTTGGTCGATTAACGGCAACCAACGTTACGATCCCCAATCTTCCCACGAATGTCCGATTCAGCAGTTGTGGTCTTCTTGCAGCGTAGATATGACGTTAAGTCTTCCTTGGAGTATCCCGGCTGAGCCCCCAGATGTTACAGAACGTTCTCTGTGGTTCGTTTTTGGATACCCCTAACTAAACTCTTTGTCAAAAAAAACTAGGCTGGTCATGTACGTTTACTTGAGACAACTGCTTGGACAAGAAAAATCACTCGGTCCTCTGAGCTTGAAGATTCTGATGGGGATGATCTTCGTACATAGGAAGTCTCAATATTAAGAGAGGTCCCAAAGTTCGGGCAACATTATTGGACCGCTAATCACACACACGCTCACGCAATCAGAGTCAATCACGCCAACGCAAGATAGCTCAAACAGACCGACACGCACTAAATCTTTAGCGACTCGCCCACTCCAAACTCCTCCGCAGTCGGAAACATACATCTCAGCAGGGCGCTAACTCAGCGGCGCCGAACAAACGATAAAACGATATCCATAAACAAGTGGACGGCTGCCAACACGCCAACGAACAAGCACTCAAGTGGACAGCGGAAATGTTATGATATTAACTGAGCCGCCCACGGACTATCCGCAGCTGACAGAAGGAGAGGCAATAAAAAATATTTACAAATAATCAGCATGAAGAAAATTGATGCCTTAAAATCAAACGAATTCAGAATAAGCAATATGTATTATCTGTTACAATAGCAGTGGCGTCGCGTGCTCCCTGACCATAGGCCTTCACTCGGCATTGGAATACTATTTCTGTACCAAACACTTCTATGTTACAACATTAATTTTCACAAAAGCTGAATTTTTTATAACAATTTCCCGAACATTTTTAAGGTCAAGTGAATGTGCACATGAGAAGTGATTGCTCATGTCGCTTAACCGCCTTACTCAAGGAGCTGAGATAACCATATCCCTTCTCTCTCCAGACCACATTTTCTCGAGAAAAAAAGGAGGCAAGGCCAACAGTTTCTTGTGTTTCTCGCAGCCGGTCAGCCACTCACATGCTTGAATTTTGATGCATTAAAATGTCTTGTGCAGTGCTTCTTATTTCTTTCTCAGTGACTACTTTCGTTTTATATCAGGTGTTGGCCTACCTTGCTTGACGACTGTCATCCCTTCAGTATATTCCCGTCGGACGAAAGGCGTGGTTATGATCTGATCTGCAGTACTAAATATAGTGTCACATCAATCACATAAAAACAAATTATGGAATTCTACCGAATCTGGGTGTTCGAGTCAGATGCATTACTCTGCATTCATTGGAGAACGCTCATCATCTGATCCCAGTCTTGTCTGAACGTCAGCCATCTGCTACTGTTGATGTATTGGCCTTTCTGACATCAAGCGAATCCAGGAACAATTAGATTGCGCTTCCCTTGCTATATTTAGGTATCGCGCCTCGATCATGAAATGTGTAGAATTTCATTGCAAAAATTGGAGAAGGCAAAGAAAGCATTGTGTCCATCGGGAAAGCCAATAATGGCGCAGGCGCGTGCGCTTACTGCCTCACACGCACACAACTCTCTTTCGCTGTCTGAACATCAGTGCTCCTCCGTCTGAACACACGACTAGCTTGAGTGTCTAATTGTTCGAAGAAAACAGCTGTGATTCAAGCACGTGCTGCAAAACTGTCACTCTGAGGTTGAAGCTGGGACATTCCCATAACGACGTCTAAATGTTTCATAATTTTAATAAACTTATAGCTAATAAGACTTAAGGCTTGTCCTTAAGAAGACAGGTGGTGAGTTCCCACCGGCAGACATTAAACGTTCAAAGCGCGTCAAACTTTTGACTATCCTAGGACTACATTTTAGAGCCAAACTTGACGAGATCGGCGTGGAGGACCTTCCCACTAGTCCATTTTTCAATCAGCGCTTCTAAAGCGGGGCTGGACCTTACCCCTAATGGTCCTTTGACTTGTGATCCTCGACAAATGCATGAATGCATGAAGGTCTTTAAGCACAAAGACTTGCGGATCTGATTGCATGCCGGGCGGACCTTCCCGGGGGTCCATAACATAGCGCTATACGGGCTGGACTTCACCCTTAAGTGTACGAGATCGTACAAGGCCGCTTAACAAGTGATCTCCTCGGTCAAAGTTTCAGGCTCGATTGATTAGGAACTTATATATAAATAGACACTTAGTAATCACCATGTCAACCCCATGGAGACCAGTAACGGACATAGTCCATTCATCACACTAAGGCAATAAGCGATAAAAAACAACGTTAAAACAAATGAAACAATAGCCAGTCGTCAGCAGGTACCCGCCTGGTCGCGTTTTGGCCCCTCTACCTGAACGCTCAAGCCCAGGCGGGCGGGCCCCGCATAAACTTATATGCGGCTGGCATTCTAAAATCAATACAGTAATGATATGTGTAATAATAAGTAATACTGATAGTAATAGTAAAAACAAAAACAGAACAATCGCAAAAGACGGATACAACCAAAACAAACTAAAATATATGTGTGAAATACTGAAATGGTAAAACCAATAAAAATAAAAAAAATGCTAAGAAAACAAACAAACAGTGTCAATTTTATTGTTTAAAATGCGCACTGTGATGTCAGCGCTGCCTGGCTGAGAAATATCCAAACTTGACTAGAAAATTGTTATGACCGGTTAGGATTTTCTCAGTACATGCCTTCATTTTAGACTTACAATATCCTCTGCCGCTCATCACAAAAAGTGTCATATTAATTCGTTGAATTAGATCTTTAAGATGCGAGCAGATGCGACAATAACGTAAAACCTGGCCGGCAAATACATTAATTCCCATGTTATAAGGTATTGCACTGTCTGGAACTGTCAACAGAACAACAGGGAAATCAAAATCTTCCACTTTATGATATATTGAGGTTCGAAGACCGTCACTACTAGATTGGAGTCTCACATCGAGGTAAACAGCGGCTTTATCATTGACTCCGTTTCTATCTGCAAGAAGCTCCACTGGGTAAATTTTTGGAATTAAGGTATTGAAATGCTTGTAATTTATTACGCATATATCGTCTATATATCTCGAAGTGTTTGACAATAACTTAGCCAGTCCAAACTTTTTATTTTTAACCAATTGTTTCATAAAAGCAAATTCGCAATTTAACAGAAACAAGTCGGCACGTAAAGGACTGCAATTCCCTCCCATTGGTACTCATCGAACTTGTCTGAACACATAACCGGAAAAAGAAATGTAGACTTCAGACACTATAAAATCAATAGCCTTCTTAAAAGAGTCCACGTCATAACAAAAATACCCCTTATATTTGATTTTGGAGAAAAACGACTTCTCATATCCTACACACAAGTATCTACGATTAATGGAATTGAATGTGAGATCAAGGATGGAAAAAATATTATTCTTGATAGCACCTTGATCTAAGTTTGTAGAGTTGAGAGTCTGATTATTAGACGGGAAGCTGTGCACAGCTATCACGAGAAGCTATCGAATTTAAATGAATGATGACACTTTTCATTTTCATAATTGTTGGAAATTAATTTTTGAGGATGCGCCGAAGGCCTTGCAGGTACGGAGAAGACGCCACTGATTGATAGACAATCAAAATAATCAAAAATTAATCACAAAAGACAGACGATGAAATTGTGCTCATTTTCCTATGTTCGTTCAGTTGCATATCATTTCTAAATAACCAATTGCGGATGACAGGAACCTCCGATTTAATTCTCTCAATATCATGACGCACAAAGGACATTCTAATGCCAAATGTTATTGCAAGGTTATCAACAAATTTCACCATAACAGTGTCTGAATGAGACGGTGGCAGAGTAGAGACCAAAAAGGCACCACTTATCACCTCACTCAATGCACTCTTGAGTCTATCTATGCGAACTCGCTGTTGGCGATCACTGAGATAGTGTTTCAGCCAAATAGAAAAACCTACTGGAAAGTTCATTTTAAGAAGCTTTTGAATCAGATCGTTGTGACTTATTTTGTCAAAAGCTTTTGAAAAGTCAAAGCTAAGGAAAAGTGATACACCGATGTTAGGATCGTCAGCAAAACGGGTGCTGATATGCTAAAACCAAAATGCTAATGTGCTATCGCGTGCAATAGACGGTTTAGTCACACTTGTTTCATTTAGAGCTCGGACTAGAATAAAACGTTTTGGTTGACATATATTGCACTTTACAATCAGCTATACAGAGTTTGAATTTGAGACAATGAATTATCAAATTCTGCTTTCAGGATATATAATTCCAAAGATAATGCTCAGACTGCGCATAAATCAATCAATGATTTTCTGGTTCACAGAATTGCACTCTGGGCCTCAATAATATTTTGAAATCACATTTAAATTTGACCTTAAATCAGTTTTGAAATTACATAATTCGATGCGCAATTCAGATATCAATCAGGAAATGAACGGTTTCAGTCAACTTTATTATGTACATCACAGGCCTGATTTCTCCGCTCAATTCGACTTGATTTTATTACTCTAAAATCATGTTGTCAATACTAGAGGTTTCACTCTTGTACAAGTGTTACAAGATAAACCCCGTGCACTTTCTCCTATGCACGTCGACCAACTTTAAATACAAACTATACTTTTCAGCAAATTAAACGACCTAAAAGACCTAAAGAATACTTTTGTGTCTTGTATTTGGGCAAGTTCCAAACAAAGAAATATATTCTATGTGCGTCCATTTACGTGCCATCTTTGAATGTAGAATGATATCTAACAATAGCATACTTTTCAATGTCGTGCAAGACCGAATGCGGTGCTCGTATTCTTGATTAATTTAATTTGTGATTTTATAAGAGTAACAAGGTGATTCATTTGTTTAGCTGTGTCTATTTGTGCTGCATTTACTAAAACAATTTCAAGAAGCTTCAATATTTCAGTTTACTTTGCCCTATCATCTTCGGTGAACCTGCAACGCGGCAGACCCCATGCAAGTATCTGAGCGACCAGACCCGCAGATTAAGTATTTGTCAATGCAAGCAAATGCCGCAATTGCTGCATTGCCCAACACACAGTGTGGCAGGCTGGCAGGATTTCTCGTGTAAGTTATTATTTTTATCCCACTCTTCTTATACATGTATCTACAGAGACTTTTTCTCATTGCCTACCATTTGAATATTGTCAGCATTTATATATATGTTTTATTCTTATTTTTCACATTGGTTTTACTTATTGAATAGTGCAATTTGTGATTTAATTAATTATTAATTGTGTTTCGCCTAAGGTCAGTCCCTCCTAATTTGTAGACTTCCTTATTTTTTTCTGAAAAAGCTGCAATATACTGCAGAGGTGTACATTCTCTGTATGCTGTCATTTCTGCACATGCATGTATAACATGTGCTAAGTTGCTTGCCCTTTCACTCCTCGGCTATAATCAGGACGGAACTGATGCGCAATATAGAGTCGGATTACACTATCGCCTGGTTTTCATAAAAGTCGAACATCAACGAACTGAAGATTGACCTGGAGATATTTGTCTCCTTTTGTCTTGCGCGACTAGTCAAGGTCAGGGAAGCGTAACTCAGCAGAATTAGAGACCAGACGTGGACTTCAACTGTCTACATTATTACGTAGCATGAAAAACATTCGTCTAATTGAAATACAGTGTGATCATAAAGTCACTGTGGGATTACAATTCAAAGCGATTACAAAATCAAAAGCGAACTTAGTTAGGTCAGTTAGAGATTTCTTTGACAAGCAGCTTTGCAATCGTTCAATTGGCCGATGTGGCCCAATGGCATGGCCGCTAGGTCTCCTGATCTTTCCCCTTTGGACTTTTTGGTTTGGGATTCTTGAAAAATAAAGTTTTTACCTCACAACTGAGAAGTTTACAACAGCTGAAAGACAGCATTTCATCATCAAGTTCAGAAATCACCTCTGAAACGTGACGCAATGCCATCAGGTCGTTCCGAAAACGATTACAACAGTGCATTGACAATTGTGGTAAATTGTGGTAAGAACGTCGAACAGTGACTTTATTTTGAAATTTCCTTCTTTTGGTTTGAAAAATTAAAGATCTACATGTAGATACATAAAAGCTTGAAAAAAGTGGAGTTTTACCGAAAATTTTCATTTCGAATTGAAATGATCCATGGACAGGAGGTAATTACATAAAATGCATGTATTCTTATTGGTTAAAATATTTAATTGAATTTGAATTTGGCAAATTAGATAAGTCGATAATACAATTTTGTGTTTTATTCACTAAATTTATGATATCTGTTAATACTTTATCTTCATAATACCCTCTAGGAGGCATTGAACTAACACTAGGTGACATGCCACGCGTGATTCACGCGTAATTACGGAAGACCTCAAACATCCGTGGTTAAGGACATTGTATTCTTCTACCCGCGTACATACGCGCTGCACTAAGAGTCAGAAATCACTTGATCTGATGCTGTTAAAACATGAGGAATGTTTATGAATACGCGCGGCGAGTTTTTATAGTTTGCGCGTCGTCCACGGTTGTCTGCGCTGCCGCTTGAACCACTAAGATGAACAGCTAAGCATGTTCTGTCTTCCCTGAGCATGAAATTGAGGTCCTATCACACTGTTTAGCCTCTGATACATGCAGACACATGATACGCAAAGTCTATATAACAGGACTGCCAACTATACCAACTTGTATTGCAGCAATATCCCGCATAGCCACGGATGTTTGGGGTCATATGTAATTTCGCGTGGTTCACGCGTGAATTACGCGTGATTGAGCGTGGCACGTCACCTAGTGAAATCATATTTGGCAATCAAACCCTACAACGACTTTATGATAACCCTGTATTTTTCACACTGGTCTCACGAACTTAATTTTTTCCAAGAATTTTCGATCTCTCAATTCGCTCCTCATTTTACTTTCACGATCTCAATTTTACTAGTCGTGCTTGAAGTGATGTAAGCGTCCTGATTCGTCAGAATTCAGACTTGGATTTACACTACTCAATGAAAAATACTTTTATAATCCCTCGCGACTAGTTCTGGCTGACCATCAGTATTGAGAAAAGCAACCATTGCTTGATTTATTTAATGGATCGTCACGAGTTGGCTAAATGAAGGTGATGAATGTTCAGGCCCGGCCCTGGACCGTGTTATTTGCAAAAGATCAGTTCCGGTCCATGGTTGACCCGGCCCACTTATAAGTCTGTGCAGGTGACGTGACAGGTATTTGATAGGAACATTATCTAGAAGCATATGCCTCTTGTATAAGACACATCACTTCTTGCGTGACTGAATCTTACCTGAAATCATCATAACTGCTCATGTCAAGAGCACCTCCATGACAGTCGACTATTCGACTACTGTTAGGTTTCTTGAGCAGCGAATATTTCCAGAATTTTTGTGTCATATTGAACATCCCCATTGAGCTGAAGAAATTTTCAGATGCTTCATACATTTTCAGAACAGTCCATTTGTTTTCTCGAAGTGCAGCAGTTACATTGGCACTGTGAACGTTTGGATAAGGCTTCAATATGTCAGCGATTTTAAATTGTTCACCCCAAGGATCTCCAAGAAGTTGAGCTGGAATTGGACCTTTAGCATCCACGCAAGACGGATATCGCTGCTTCAACTTGAATCGCGCGTATGCATGAAATTCTTTATAATATTGTGCAAGTTTACCATATAGTGTCATAACTTTTGAAGTGAGGTCTGGTTGGTCGAAGTCAGTAAACCATTCATAATATCCGTAATCGGAATAATCTGTAAATTGCGGGCACTCAATCATTATCGGTTATGGTGCGGCTCTTGAACAAAATTCAATCCTTTAAATGCACAAATATGCTAATAACGCTTGTATAAGATCAGTTTTCGACAGGAAAATCTTCCATTGTCAGACAATATGATTTAAGGGAGAGGAGAATAACCTTTGATGGCAGGAAAAACCTAAATCTTTCGGTTATTTGCGATGCATTTCGGCCATGTACCAGGCCATGAGCACGCAGACTCAATGCACAGATACTGGTGGACGAGATTAACGCAAATCACTAAATATAGCAAAGCATCAAAATCAACAAAATCAATTACTCTATCAATGGAAACACAACCAATTCAATAACTGCAGAGAATTATGAAGTGCTTAGACATACCTACTACTATGGAATTAATAACCAGCATAAAGCATCAAAGCAAAATACTTCACAGAAAATAAAAACATAGAAAATAGGATTCAAGAGATAGAATTCACAAGTCAGGAAGCACTGAACCCCACGACTGTCCAACCCACAACTTTACTTTGTTCGTTATGTTTTGTGATTTGTGTTAATCTAGTCCACCAGTATCTGTACATTCATTCTGCGTCTTCTTGGTGTAGTACATGGCCGAAATGCATTGTTTTTCCTACCATCAAAGGTTGTCCCCTCTCCATTAAGTCAGTTTTATGTGCCTATATTTAATATTTCTTTGGAATTTTAAGTCATTTTCATTAATTTTCTTTAAAACAGAAAAATCCATCTATCTCTTGAATTCTATCCCAAAACGATGGGTTGCATTATTCTTTTATAAGAATCTTTTTGGCTGACGAATCTCATTGTTTTACGAGATCCATGCTACACTAGCCAACAAGCGTGGAAATTCAATGCAACTTGCTTGATCATCTGGCATGAGCATTTCCTACCCCATAGAGCAAGCATATATATGGGTAGAGCGTCGACTCAAACAAAAATCTGTATGCAGTGAAATTAAACTTTTATATGTAGAGATTCAGTTTTTGCAGAGATTGATTAAGTTCCTGCGGTCCAAAAAATTATTTGAGCATTTTTAAAAAGTGGAATGGATTTGTATACTACCGAGATAACGTCACGTTATAAGTAGTGTGAAACAAGTGGGATATCAGAGGGAATGAACATTTGGTAACAAGCAACTTAATAAAGCGGAAATTAAGCTGATTATCAAAGGAAATTCATGAGCTGCATTATATGCAAGTCTTCATAAAAACGTCGACATCTTTTTGTACTTTCTTAGCTGAAATTTCAAATTTTTTACTTCCATTTTCATTGTTATAATTAATTTCATGATTCATTCAAATCTGAATATACAGCAATGCGGACCCATTTGCATCTTTTAGCTTAATTGTGATCATTGTCAGTGGTTATTTTATTTAGCTCTACCAGTGGCAGGTAGTGATGAAAATTTTCCGGATAATTTTGAATCAAATTTTTTTGCGGAAAATATTGACAAATTTTAGAAAAATGAGAAAATTTTGATTTCTTGTAATAGGTCCTATAATTTGTGCGTTTCCACAGACGAGGCAGTTACACACCAATAATTGGTCTAATATTTCGATAAACAGATCGTGAAAAATGGAAAATTTTGAATTTATCTGATAAAATTTGTGCGCCTACTGACCCAGCCGAGGCACCTACACAATAATAGAATTTGTGTGAAACTCTTGATTTCATCATTACAGTATTTCTATTAAAACGATCACTCCAATACGAGTCCCGTACCCGGAGTTTTGAGCATTCCTTTGCCACCAGTCGCTTGTGGTAGTGTGTTGGGATTTTTAATTATCACCTAGATTCCTTTTTTGATAAGGTGAATCTTGCTTTACAATAGTGGTATTTCATGCAATGAGAAAGATCTGGAGCAAAACTAATGCAGTTATTTTGTAGTTTACTTATGCCTTGAAGTTAAAGCTTGCAGCATTGATTATAAGCGTGGGTGAGGTGAATAAGGCCCACCTAGCAGACTTAGAGCTCTACAGTCTTGAATTTTTGATCAAATACTACGAATTAATATTCAAATTATCTATTTCTGGGGCAGTTGACATGTGTGAGAAGTTCATGTCGATTATTGCAAAACTTCTGGTGTACGAGCAAAAAGATGAAAAATCACCGAGTGGGCCTTATTACCGACACGTGCAGGTAATAAGGCCCACTTTTGTTTTTATTTTATGTATTCAATTTACGTAGCTTGTAAGTCATTTCTAACATCTGGCTATATACATTGGATTGTATTCACCTTCTGGTACGCAAATATGCATAATGAGGTTAGATATAATATGCTCTTGTAATTCAAAGTTAGGACTTAAGTTAAGTCCCTATGTAAAAAAGAAAAACCAAAATTGTTCATTTAAATACATCGACTTTTATTGAAAAACAAAAGATATTTTTAACACTAGGAAAAAATAACTATATGATGGTGAAACCTGGTATTTGGCAATGTATTTGGTATTGTATAATCTCTCTATTATATTATCAGTCAAAAGCACCGACTTTATAGGCCTAAACTGGAACAGTCAGGACAAACAAATAGGAACTCATCTTCGTCACTTCCATGACTTAAACTAACACAATCTTTGTGTACCTAATTAGTCATCACATGCTGTACACTGTCTCATAGGCCTATCTATCTTTTCATCTTCCTCACAAATTTTCCAATCCCACAATTCATTGCCAGCTTGCTCATCTTTTCTACAATTAAGCTTGAGCCTACTTTTTTGCTTCTTGGATAGAACAGGCGCTTGCTTAAAGCGCTTTTTAATAGTAAAAAGTTCTTTTGTAAGTAGTTGTGCTTTCTACGCAAGACTACGCTTACGTTTACGTGGATCTGACTTTCGTTGGATTTTTGGAGTAGCCTACTAATTATACTGTGATACGCCCGGGCCTAATTACCGGCATTTTATCTATACATGCCGAGACCCCGAAAGGAAAAAATTCAAGAGGTGAGAACAAAATCTGACTTAAATCATTACGGGAACTACAAACGTTTCTGGCTTATTTGCTGTCATCAGGGTACAATAGGGTATGCTACACTGATGACGGCAAAAAAGTCGCAAATGGCTACAGCCTCTACCTCGTGCTGGCTGGTTGTGCGTTCTCGTTCGCTCTCGTGTGGTTTGGTGCAGGTTCTGTTTCCATCCTTTCCGGTGGTTTTTGTCTGTGGATCTATATGCCATTCGACTCGTCCTGGCTTCCTGAGCATTTCTGTGGTGGAGTTGCCTTTATCCATTCAGTCATTTCCTTGTAATTTGGACTTTTCGGTCTTGTGTGCATTCTCTGCATCGGAAGTGAGCTGTAGTTATCGCTTTGTCATTCCAAGGTCGCTGACTGCACTGTCTAATTGGCTGGGCATTTTCGGTGTTATTTGGTTAGGTTGGAGCTAACCATAATTCCTTACTCGACCAAATTTGGATGGACAAGGACTTATCCAAGCTATACGAGCAGTCTGCCTCCATTGGTCCGCCTCTCAAGAACTCTGACCATAATTGTGTTTTTCTTGCCCCATTGAATTTATCACAAATCCCTAACACGCATCGGTGTGCTAGAGTTTGGGATTATCGTGATTCCTGTATCGCAGATTACCTACAAAGCCTCCATTCTACAGATTTTTCTGTTGTATGCTCTTCTCCTGACGTTGATTCGATGTGTTCCATTCTTTATGATCTGCTGTATCAATGCCTATCGACCATTCCATGTGAAACTGTCTAATTCTCATCTTCTGATAAGCCTTGGATCACACCTAACTTGAAGTCACTCATTAATAAAAGATGGAGAGCCTATCGCGAACGCAATTGGGTCCAGTACCGACATTTCAAGCAGAAAGTTACAGAGGAAATTCAAAAGGCGAAACGCATTTGAGGTGAGAGGAACTCTAAGAATGCGAAAGATGTGTGGAAAGTTGTCAAAGCAACAAGTGGTGCCATCAGCAACGATCCATGGCGTCATCTTATGGTCAAATACGATGGTCTACGGAGCATTATTGATGGACTCACCAAAGAATTTGCAATGAACTTTAATTCAGACGACGATGTTGACTTGATTCCTCTGGTTGAATCCACAATCGTTGACTTTCAAATTTCTCCTCAATCTGTTTACTTTCATCTATCCCGTCTTAGTAGCAGAAAAGCTACTGGTCCTGACCAGATTCCACCAAAATTATTGAGTATCGCTGCCAATCATCTGTGTGAGCCACTGACTGCCATTTTCAACAGATCACTTTTGACATCTAAGTTTCCCAGTTCATTCAAGTGCGCACATGTCTGTCCGATTCCAAAGACATCTCGTCCTGATTTGTGTGATTTTCGACCCATTTCCATTTTGTCATCATTTTCGAATGTCTTTGAAAAAGTTGTTTTGGAAAATGTCAAATCACATCTGATTGCATGCTATGGATTAAGTCAACATGCCTACCGTCCTTATGGCTCAACTACTTCTGCTTTGGTGGAATTGTGTGAGCACATCACCAGATCGATGGACTCAGAAAGCATAGCATGTGTAAATTTGTTCTGTCTTGACCTTTCGCGAGCATTTGACAAGTTGCAGCTCAATCGGCTTATCAATTATTTGAATTTCTGTGGTTTAAATCATGGATTTCTGAGATGGATTCAGTCCTACCTGTCTTCCCGTTGGATGCATGTGAAGGTTTTAGACAGTTTTGGCTCCGCATTACAAATTCGATCTGGTCCCTGTGGGAACGCATCTTGCTAATATCAACAGATTATCTGGCGAGGTAGCGAATTTGTGGATAATTTTTTTAAAGGTTCATTTTCGTGTAAAAACTATCTCCGCATGTGAAAATGGTCATCATTTAGCCAAAAACATGTGTAAAATTAAAAAACGACAGGTGGCGAAAAAGTTGCTATAATTAGTTGGTAGATATTTGTTTACTAATGCGAGCTGATTTTTCGCCGACCGGCGAAATCGTGGATATTGTAGCAACTAATTAGTGGTAAGTAGTAATGTTCGTATATTACCTTCACATGAAAATATATTGTATACTCAGTCTGATCTGATAAATAGGGATCTTTTTTAATTCACGAAGGCTTAAACTAAAAAAAGTATTTATCTTCCATAAATGTCGCAGTAAATACTATGATATTATTCAAATATTTGTCATTGTTGTAAATTATCGAATGTCAAGAGATGTTATGAAAATTGATATATGCGGATTCTCTATATTCTTATCATTATCAAAGAATGATAGTCTGCACTTATTTCCTAGATAGATTAGCCATATGTGGGGGATAGTGAGGAGGTGAGGGAGAGAATAGAGCCTCGGCTGTAGAGGCGGATTACTAAAGATAATAAGAGAGAAAGTCAAAAGTAAAAGGTTACATATAGAGTGCGAATTGTCGCCGGCGAACTTCGCCAGCGAATATCCCGCAAATATGACTGAACTTTAGCATGATATTCTGCAGCTGACATTCGCCAGTTTTTCGCAAGATTCGTTCCCACAGGGGTGTTCCCCAAGGCTCAGTTTTGGGCCCGTTCTTATTTGCTGCACTCATGGGCTCTATTGTGCTTAACATCGAGCACATCAAGGACATTAAATGCGTCAAATACGCAGACGACATCACAGTAGTCGAGCCAGTTTTGAAAGATGAAAGAACATCCATTCAATTGACCGGCTTTGCAACTGCTATCATGACAGTGGTTTGACGCTCAATAATTCAAAGTGTGCACAACTCCACATTAGCAAGCGCGGGAGTACTGTAACTGTCCTGGCATATGCACCGGCTTCAAATTGGTGAATTCAGTCAAGATTCTTGGTGTAACCTTCACAGACAAGTTCAAGTAGAACAAACAGATAACGAATATCCTGATGACTGCATCTCGCAGGTTTCATGTTATTAGATGTCTTAAGTACGTTGTCAAATCTGACGATCTCATTCGCGCATATCATGCTTTAATCACATCTTATTTTATGTACGCTTCTCCGGTTTATGAAAATTTGCCAGCTACTCTTTTGAATAAGCTTGACAGATTTCAAAATCGTTCTCATCGCTTTATATGTGATCAGAACTCAATGTGTGGATGTGAACAGTTTCCATCGCTTTCATTCATGTTTAGGAGAGCAGCTTTGAATCTGTTAGTGAAACCTCGTGACCATGCCTTGCATCCCTTAAGATCCTTTGTTCCTGACATGCTGCCTAACACAGGATGTCTTAGGATTCCGGCCGTCTCCACTGTGCGGAGGCTAAATTCATTCTTCCCATGGTCCTCTCAACTGTACAATATCAAGCTTCGTTCCCATACATGCACTCTATGATCCATTGTTGACTCATTCATGCGAACCGATACAATTTCATTGCACCTGTTCTGTGCTTAAATGTTTTTTGCAGAAGTGTCGAATTATTTTTGTATTTGTAATTTTGTCTTCTACAGTGTGACTTTATGTGATTTTCATTATTTGAATAATAAACGCTGACTACTACTAAGTTCAAATTTTTGAAGCCGAGCTCTGAGAACAAGATTTGAATTATTTCATTAATTGTAGATGTCTGGAGGTCGGATGACGATTTATCGGCATCTGATTTACTGATTCTCTACAATAGGGTATACTACACTGATGACGGCAAATAAGCCAGAAACGTTTGTAGTTCCCGTAATGATCTAAGTCAGATTTTGTTCTCACCTCTTGAATTTTTACCAACATTTTGTATGGGCCTTATTGGCTACATTGACATCGTTTTATAATCAGTGTTTTTTCGTACTTTCTCTGAACTCAAAAATCAAACTACTGTATAAGGTTCTAGAGAGGATTCGCCAGAGATAATTTTCCATGTTAAGAGCTCATCTACACCAATATTTTGTGACATGAAATCCTTGAACAAATGAAGAGCAAATATTAGATCAAAGAAGAAATTTGAAAGTACTTTTTTTTGAGATGCTGTAGAATCTGATCCACTGGACCAAAATCAATAAAACTTCTGGCACTTATTTAAAATTAGACTTATTTTCATTTCTTTTTTGTTGCGCTTAAATTCGTTAAGCAGTTTCCGAGATCTAGCAAGTGGGCCTTATTGCCAGCTGGGCCTTATTCACCTCATCCACCTTAGTGATGCAAATTTTCCATGTGTTGATGAACATGAGAGCACACAGTCCACGCAGTATTATAGGCCTGCATGAGCGACCATTTTCAGGGATATTAAGACTGCAAACTCGTGAGATATTTGGAAACTAAGGATACAATGTTCTAAAAAAGTCCTCGTACAAATTTTTTACTCTTTTTCTAAAGCGATGTTTCATAGGTTCTAGCAATAGTTTGACGTTTCTCTTTGGTACAATTGTAGCACATGCCCGAAACTTTCTCTCAGTCACTCGAATTTTCAAA
The DNA here is from genome assembly GCA_907163375.1 of Prostheceraeus crozeri. Lineage (NCBI taxonomy): Eukaryota > Metazoa > Platyhelminthes > Polycladida > Euryleptidae > Prostheceraeus > Prostheceraeus crozeri. The sequence goes on along the minus strand of CAJQUW010011891.1, from coordinate 138,474 downwards.
AATGTCTGCTTCCCTGCCTGGTGGGTCCTAATTACTTTTTCGAAGCTCGCTCCTGACTGGATATCTTACAGCATCAAAAATTTAAAATATCGCTGCGATAGATAATGATCTGCTTCATCTGATGGTGCAGAAACGGTGAAGAAAGATGAAGAAATTAGGTCAGCAGAGTTATTAGAAAATCAGTTACTTTTTGTGAATTTCAAGTTTGCAAACTTCAAAATCGCAAATTTGCAAATTTGGCATTTTTAAGGCTATGTATCAACTTTGCAGATCTGAAGCCATCGATCGATATCATTGTATCTGCGTGTAAACATGGAAGCTCATAGAAATAAACTGTTTATCTGAAGTTCGCTAGAATGGAACTTGACTCAAGGTCGCGGCACATCCGAGGGAACTAAGTTGGGGCATGAAGAACCAATTAAAAGCTTCGATTCACTCATGTGACTGATTCTAACCCAATGATACAGACGTTGGCAGGTGCATCTAAGTGAAAATGCGTGCGATTTATGTGCCGTTATTGTGCATTGCATGAAGCTTAATTTCCATTCTAGAGGTTTTATTGTTGTCAATTTCTATGTGGAAGCTACTGACAATATAATACTATTGCATCGGTATGACACCAGGAATGCTGTTATGATATCGACGAGTGCGCGTTAGCGCACGAGATGATATCAGTGACAGCATTACTGGTGTCATACCGATGCAATAGTTATATTGTTTATGAGATTTCTAGTTCCATCATTACTGGTGTCTGTCTAAAGTCAATGATATCTTGATGCCGTCTAGGAGATATCGATGACCTACCAAATTTCAAATCCCAGTTCAAAAGGTAGCTATTTTCTTTCTAAGTGAAACAGATCCAGCGCGATTTCAGTCAATTGAAGGGCAATTCAATCTGTGGACTAGATGACGCAGAAATTCAAGAAATTGTCAACATTCAAGAATTACTGCGAAACGAAGAAGCTCTACCAAATCTTGACGTAAAAGAGTCAGATTTTTATTGCGCCCAGACATCATCATCAAGCGATTCAATCAGTTTGCCACGAGAGTTAAGAGCGAATCTCGAATGTTTAGAGATCTAAGCCACCTCTGTCACTAGACTTTGACATAATTAATGATGTCGCATTCTTCTCTACCAACCAAATTCTAAAAGCGATCACTAAAAACTACTTGGAGAGCGGAAGATCTATAAAGCGATTTGAGTCTCTAGAGGACGTGAAAAAGCTAAGAGAATATTTTGACAGGTCAACGCCCCTAATATTGCAGGAAGAGGTTTTTTCTCCATCATATACTTTCTAGGGCAGCGAGGCCGTGAGTGGATCCGCTACTTAAAAAGATCCAATGTACTGATCAACGTTGATTGAAAGGGCATGCGATAGTTGAGATAAGCAACCTGAACGCCATTCAGAAGAATCATCAACCATCAGTTTCAAAGCAACGTGTTAATCAAAAGCAATCACGGATCCATGAGACGGACGATCAAGGAAATTGTCCTGTAGTTACAATTGAGACACTACTGAGTAGATTGCCAGAAAATGCTGAATATCTTTTTTACAAACCTCTGAAAAATTGGCGTGATTCCAAGTGCTGGTACAATTCCAATTTCGTGTTGGTATCTCAAACATTAGGGAATTTGATGAAGAAAATCTCTCAAAATGCTAATTTATCTAAATTGTACACCTCACATTGTGTTCGTGCGACTGTGGTAACAGAAATGTTCAACAATGGGTGTGGATCAACAGTTCAAGACATCCAATGTGTCACAGGGCACAAAAGTTCAGACTCTGTGAGGCGATATCTGAAACGTGTTGGTGAATCCAAGAAACAGGACTTGTCGCGGATGCTAGTAAACAGCTTTAGCACTTCAACAGGCTCAATAAACGTCAGCTCATCAAACTCGGACAGTAGGTTTTTGATTAAAATATCATTTCATGAAAATTGTCATTACATCAACTGCTTTCCTTATATTTCAGTTCGGTTTGAGGCTCCTCCAAACAAAAAAATGGTTGTGGAAGCAGATGGGTCCAGGAACTTCGTTCGAATGTCTTTTGAATAAGAGACGTAAAGACACAAAGTTATAAGTCACAGACGCATCACGGATGCTTTTTGATAAAAATGCAATAAAGCATATGTTTTTGCTGTTTCAATAATCATTGATTTGTGCAAAACATAAACGAGACATTAATCTCAGAAACAGTGCACAATCAATAGCATAGCAAATAATAGACAGAGAGTCAAGTTAGCCAATTTAAAGGGATTAATTGGAAATTGATTTCCAAAGACTTTTCTAGTGTTCCCAAAAATATGCAAATGTAGGCCTACTATCTGGTAGTACTTTTGCAATGCAGATCTCCCTAGGCTTCAAGGTCATTCGATGTCTGTTTCCGTCATTGCTGGTGTCTCTCCGTCATTGTTGTAGACTTCAGCGTCCATCAATGAGATTATACCTATCCTAGAAATTGTTTTCCCATTACTTTTGACATTAGAAATCAGTGATATCTCATGTTTTCCGTCCAGCAATAGAGGTCATTTTACATAAATCCCATAGCATTTTAATGAGTAGCAGAATTAGTAATAGGCCTAAATTGATAATCAATAAGCAATCAATTTGCAATTTGTTAATAAAAAGACAAAAATTCGAAACATGCATCTATCAAAACAGAGAAAAGTTCTAAAGAGCAAATTAACATCGCTTAATTAAGTCACTTGAAGTCAGTCGAAGGAAATTGAAACAGTATTGCTATCCGCATTTGCCACAATTTTCATTTTCTTTTGAGGTGCCGCGGAGAAAGTCATTTCTGAGGTGGTAGTGGAGTAACTTGCACTCGTAGGTTCGCAGGAAGTGGTAGGCCGCCCTTCCACCTGGTGCACTTCTTTACCAAAACTTTCATTGAGAGCCCATGAATATGCGTGCTTCTTCTCATCGTTCACCCTCTTCACGTAGCGCTTGACGGAATTCTCTTTCTTGTGTCCTGTTACGCACTGTATGTCCTGCGCACTGAAGCCCATATTGAACATGTTAGTAGCCACAGTTGATCGTATGCAGTGTGATGTATACGTTTTCGATAGTTTAGCTTTGCATGAAACTACTTTCATCAGATCACCAATCTTGTGAACACCATAGACAAGTTTTTCGTGGTACCAATGCTGATCAGAAAACCAATTCTTTTTTGGCTTGTAAAATATGTGCTCACAATCGTCTGGCAACTTTTCGAGAAGTAGTCTTATGGCGCTGACGGGGCATGTACTTGGATTGCCGGTTGAGTATAACTTGGCTTGTTTCATATTTTCATTGTTGGAGCTAGACACCGTTGGTTGATGATTTTTCTGAATGTCATTCATGTATTTGATATCGATGTAGGTCTTGCCTCTGGAGTCTGTTTTTGTTATGATATTCTCCTTCTTTAAGTATCTGATCCATTCACGACCTCTGGTTCCAAGAAAGTACTCAATTGCAAAATATACTTCTTCTTGAAGCACTTCGGGAGTTGACCGATCAAAATATCTTTTCAGCTTCTTCAAATCTTCTTCTTCGATTGCATCGAAATGCTGAGTTTCACCGCCATTTTTGAAGTATTCAGTAGCCATTGCTTTCAAGAGAAGATTTGCGCCATTGAACTCAATTTCGGTTATTATGTTTACATCAAGCATTAGTGGCGGAGAGTTGAAAAATCGCAAAAGTGCAGCTCTAATGCAGTTAAGAGTTGCAGGTGCATAAAATTGACCTTTATTTGTTCCTAAACTTGAATAGAAAAATCTCAAATATTCCGCGAGCTCAGTTCTTTTCAATGATCTTAAATCGGTTGAAAGATTTCGATTTGGCAAAAAGGACATAAATTTTTCAGAATAGCTCTTTTGTTGATCTGCTGTTGAATGTGGTATAGCGGGCTTTAGCAGTTTATCTAGCTCATCGCTTGGTATATTGCTTGTCTTATCATTCGTAGTAGATACCCATGGTTGGGTTATTGAGTTTTGGAAATCAACTATTTCCTGGATTTGATTATCTGACAAACCGCAAATTGCTTCCCCGTCCAATTGACTGAAATCAAGTAAACCTGACCACGCCATTTCACATGCTTCTAACGCGTAATTAGTTAATGAAACTGTCAAAGCTAATGATTGATGAATCCAGGTTACATTTGAATTTGAAGGGCCGTCCAGCAATGGAACAATCATAGATTCTTGGCTTCATCCTAAAACTGTCCATCAATGAGACAATCATAGTTTCAGAGTTATAGATTTTGAAGTCTACAACAATGACACTACGGCACTTGAACATGTCCATCAATGTCTAATTGCTATGTACTCGTCCGCTAGCGCGGACTCGCACATAGCAATGCCATTGATGGACTATTCGCCGTGTCGTAGTTATTCATTGATGGTGTCATCTTACATGGCAAAGGATAGGAGGACATCGGCAGTTATCTGTGGCAAAACAGCATTGCTGGTGTCAAATCTTATAAACAATGTACTATGACACTGTAGTCTACCATTGATGTCAATAGATATACTAGCAATGTCACTATAACGAAAGAAATATTTGAGCAGCGTCGACACTGACGATTTTATAAAAGGTCTGAACACTCATGAAAGACGTCTTAGAGGAATGATCGCCATCTTTTACGCCTTTCTACAGTCAAATCGATTTTTTCTACATCAAGACAGCTTCATTTAGCTTGGAATAAAGCAGTGACGTCTAGACACTTCGCAATTGTTTGTATTCTGTTACACCGACCGAAGATCTGCCCACCTCTTTCTCCTTTCCTTGTCACCGCGTAAGCTGACTGAATTGTCCAATGAATCGAATTCATTTTCGAGAGTCTAAATGGTCAAGAATCGCATTTACTGATGATTCAGAATTCTTGCTGAAACCTACTGATGGCCGTGTGCGTGTCTGGAGAATAGCGGACTGTTGCTATGATAAAGAGAGAATCATTCAGTTTTCAAAAGGTGCATCTGTTCATGTTTGGGGTGCAATCTGCCACAGTGTGAGGTCACCATAATGTAAGTATATGATAAGTAGAGTGTCGACTCAAAAAGTATCTGTATACAGTGAAAATTTTTATGTGAAAAGATTTTTTTGCAGAGATTACGCTCCTGCGGTCCAAAAATTATTTGAGCAGTTTTTAAAAAGCTATTTTTTCATGTCTATACATACTACTGAGATGAAGCCACTTTAGAGGTAATATGAAACAAGTTGAATATAAAAAGGAATGAATATTTGCTAACAAATATCTTAATTAAGCGGACATTCAGCTGATCAAGGAAATTTGCGAACTGTAATATAATGCAAGTCCCTGTAAGTCTTGAAGGAAAAGTTGAGATCTTATTGTGCTTTCTTGGCTGAAATTTCAAGTTTTCGATTCAATTTTCGTCGACATGATTTCATGATTCACTTAATTCATGTTTCATCTCTTGAGTCATTCGAAAAGACAATTTAAGACTAGGATGGCTGAAAAGTCGAAATCGACTTTTCGCTGACTACTGCTAAAAATTCTCAGTATTTCCAAATATGATCTATGATCCTAACACATGTGTAAATTAATTATTTTAGTCAAAGTACTTTGGGCTATTTGCACTTTCCTTGTAATTATTGTTGTTGCGCAATGCCGTGACTATATACCTAGATTGGCGAAAAAGTCGATATCGACTGTACCAATGATATGTATTCGTCAAGCGATATTATTGACTCCCTATTGACACAATCTATGACCCTTTGGTTCTTTCTGTCCGCATGAGACAGAATAAGATTCTGCTTAGCAGCTTGATATCACTTCAGCGCGTCAATAGAGGTCGGATTGTCAGATATCTATGTTCTCTGTAGGGAGTGAACAATAGATTGATATCTGATCTCTGTGAGCGTGTCATGCAAGCGAAGCACACTGCGATTTCATTCTGACTGTTGTGCTTGTCATGGCCACGAGTTCTCGGCGGAGGCGGCTTGCCGCAGTGGATGTAGCCGAAATGGTAGCTGACTCTGGGAGTGAAATATCAGATAATGAAGACGAACCATCAGTTCCACAATCTTATGAGTCAAGTGAAGAAGATTTCGTGTCCGAAGATGAAGATTTTGATGCAGCTACAAGGGAAGACAGCCTTATTGGACGAGATGGTACTAAGTGGACTAGAATGACGAGATCTCTCAACGTCGGTCGCATCTCAGCGCATAATGTGTTTAGTGCCCATCCTGGTGTACCGACGTCGTGTAGGCATCAAGCTGCGAAATCAGAGTATCAGGCCTGGAAGCGGATTATCAGTGAATCTATCCTACGAAAAGTTCTGCAACATACTGTCGAGGAGAGTCAACGATGTGACACTAATTTCCTGCTTGATTTATGTGAATTAGAAGCTTTTATAAGCTTGACTTACCTACGTGGTGTCAGTAATGGGAAGAAGACCGTTCCAGGACACCTAAAATTCAAAAAAATAGTATCTTTAAAAACGACATAAATTCATGAATTTAGTCCCTTTTTTCAGGTTTTTAAGACCTAAATACATGAATTTAGTCCATTCAAAAAGTACCATTTTTTCAAAAATGGTACTTTTTAAAAACGACATAAATTCATGAATTTGAACCCTTTTTCAGGTTATGAAGACCTAAATTCACAAATTTGGGCGTTTTTAAAAATACCCAATTTTCAAATTTTTCAAAATCTCAAATTTGAGAATTACAATTTTCACCGCTTAAATCATGACCGTTCCAGGACACCAAAAATCATAAAAGTTAAGAATCTCAAATTTGTGATTATGACATTTTTCATTGCTCAAATCATGACCGTTCCAGGACACCGAAAAAAATCAGAAAAGTTAAGAATCTCAAATTTGAGAATTACAATTTTCACCACTTAAATCATGACCGTTCCAGGACACTGAAAATTAGTATTTTTAAAAACGTCTTTTAAATCCATTTTTCAGGTTTTTAAAATATATCATGTGACTAAAAAATATTTCTTTAAAAATGGAAGAAACAAAAATGGAAGAAACAAAAATGGAAGAAACCTCAAGAATATATCCTTCTTTGTCTCAATTAAAAATAAGTGAATTAAATATTGAAAAACACAAAGATGGAGTTAGGTATATGAAAGATAAGGAATCTCAATTATTATTAAGATTAGAGCATTATAAAAAATTAAGAAAGAGATGGACTAAAGTTAAGAATGTAACACAAGGAATTGGCATATTCTTAACAATAAGTTTAGGTGTTTTAACATTTGTTATATCTTCAGGTGTTTTAGTAATTCCAGTAGTTGCTACAGCTTTAACAGGTACGGGTGTTTTTGCAACTTCACTTGCTACAATGTTAGAAAAATCTTTAATAACTAAGAAGCGAAAATCATTAAAAACTAAGCATTTACATATTAAAGAAGTCTATGATAAACTACATTACTACTTTCAAAGAGTATGTGATGATAATGTTATTACGTTAGATGAGATTGAAAAATTTGATCAAATAGCTAATGAAGTAAATCAAATATCATTTCAATCACAGACAGAAAAAGTTGATGATAAAAATAAAAAGGATGGCAAAATTTCTAGTGATGGTAAAACTTTTAGTGATGATAAAATTTCTAATGAAGAAAATGACAAAATTTTTTTAGAAGAGCTAAAAACTTTATTAGACAAAACTTTATTAAACAAAACTTAATACGAGAAAACTTTAAACGAGAAAACTTTAAACGAAAAGATTACAAACAACAAAGCAATAAAAAAATAATTTGTTCAGTAAAATGTTTTTGCTGTATTCCAATGTTACCACAAAATTCAAATATTATATTTTTAAAAAAATAGATAAAATTAAAGCTGATAGTAATAAAAAAATAAAATATTAAAACATTATATTTGTATATTTTTATTACTCGGTAAACAATTGTTCGATAACTCTTTCATGAATTTTTTTATCAATATTAATTGTGATAAATCCATAATCTTTTGACCAAGCATTATTACACGATTGTTTAAATTCATCTTTATCTCTTATACATAAATCTCTTAACAAATCACTTAAGTTTCTTGCATTTATTTCAAATAGTATAAATATATTTGCATTCTTTTTAATAACACTTCCGTCTAATGAATACATACTTTGTGTTAAATAAAATACACTACAGTTATTATGTCTACCTCTTGTGAAATAATTTCTCTGAACTGACTGATTTCTATCATTAACACAATCATCAAAAATTACACAATGTTTCATTGTTTTATCTAGTTTACTAGGATCTTGCATATTACCACTATCATCTATTAATTGTATTTTTATATGCTTATTTTTATTGGATTCAACTAATTGTTTATTTTTTGCTGCTTCTTCACACCACAAATTTATTTCTTCTTCATATTCAGATTTTTCGTATTCTTCGAATAGAGAAGCAATTGCTGTTTTTGTAAGATTATTTTCAAATCCATATTTTAAAAATTGATAGACGGGTTGTTCTGCTGTTGTTGTATAAATTATAAGATTGTTATAATCCAAAAAATTTGGAGACGTTAAAATTTTAAATAATAGATATGTTTTTCCACATCCTGATCTTCCGCAAATAACTGCTAAAACTTTATTAGATAAATTTGGATGATGATTAAATTTAAGTTTTTTTTTTATTTAAAGACATTTCATTCATTTTTAAAGTAATAAATTCATCCATTATTGAATTAGTGTTTTTAGAAACAAAAAAATAAAAATAAAATTTTAATTTAAGTTTATTTTTATTTTTTTGTTTCTAAAAAGATTAATTAGATTAATAAGGTTAATAAGATTAATAATGAAAATGATAAAAAAAATTAAACTTCTCTAGCTTCGCGTGGGAGTTTATACCTCCCGAACCAAAAGATCTATCATAATCTCTTCACCTCCAAAATTTATTTCTTGTCCTTTTTCATCAGTGATTCTAATGCCAATGTTGTTAATAGTTTTTCTTGTAATAGGAAAATATATTAATGTTTGGGGAATTACATTTAATCTATAACCAATGGGTACAGTAAAAGCTGGAAAACTGAATATTAAATTTGATAATTTACCATTTATATATCCTCCTTCAATAATGTCACAATGCACAACAATTGAATTTATTTCAGTTATTTTGGAATCTTCTCACCTAAATGATAACCTTGACTATAGGTTTGTTTATTAAATCCTAATAGCTTTGACAATGATCTATCATGATTAAAATCAACTTGATGATTTTCGTCTAAAGTAAGAGAAAATTTTTTAACTGCCGGTTCAACTGCAAAATGTAATTGTTTCTTATCTTTAAATGATATACCTAAATGTCTCTTAATTTCATTTGATATTGTTTCAACTTCGTAAGAACCAGGAAGAAAAGTTAGTATTTTCCATGTTTTGCCTTTATCAGTAGAATATCTAAATTGATCATTCACATCTTTGATAACGTTTTGAATAGTGTTAAATGTAGAGAAACTAGTCAATGCAATTTGATAATTTTTATTTTGTTCCAAATGTAGAATGGGTTCTAAATTACAAGTGTGTGATGAAGTAGTTGTTATAATTTTTAACGTCGTACTAAATTTTGATGAACCCAAAATCTCTATCAAATTTTCTAAATGATTATTTATTTTGTCTAAATCTGCTGAACACATTTTTAAACTAAAAAAATAAATAAATATTTTTTTTTATAAAAAATTAAAAACAACAACATATTTCAGCTTTGGGCGAAGCCCTTAAAGACATCAGAGATGACCGGTTATACTTTTATAATCCTCTTCATTTAGAATCTTCTTTTCTAACAGTCTTTTCAATATAGCATGAATTTCATTGAAACTAGAATTATGTCCTTCTTTTATTGCAGATATTAAAATATTTAATCTATTTAGTAATTCTTGTGGATCATCTGGTAAAAATACAGTTGTTTCAGTTTTCTGTTTTTCAGATAAACCTTTCCCTACTTTAACTCCCGTTGATAATAAATTTTCTAATTGTTTATAACGTCTAAGAGATTTTACTGCACCAACTCTGTCTAACATAGCTTTATATTTTATGAGATCTTCTACAGCATAATTATTTAAATCTGCTCCTCTTAAAAGATTAACAAAATTTCTATCTAAATTAAAAGGAGATTTATCTGGTGAAAAAATTAAATCTCGAAAAGGTTGTGGAAATATTTCTTTTTGTCCGAGATAAAATCTAGGTATTGTTTTTCCATCTATAAATGAGATAGAATGTTCAAATTGCATAGATTTTGGTAATTTCTTATTAATGTTTGATTCTAGTAATCCATAGTCATCTAATATAGTTTTGTGCTCTGGATCTGTTATATCAATTTGTTTATCATTATTTGTACTTTCTTTTTCAAGAGTTTTAAATGGTTTCATAGTTTTCTCAAAATCAGTTTTTACTTGCTCGGTTTGCTGCATTTTTTCAAACATATCAGATTGAATGCCAGCTTTTATCATTCTATGTTGAAGATGATTTTCTTTCATAATATTTCTTTGTTTTATTAACTCTTCTAATTGTTTTATTCTTTTAAAATTATCAGCTCTAACTTTATCCATTTTTATATGATAATTTTATATTATTATTTTATGTTATATTATTATATTATTTTATAATATTTTATATTTTTATATTATTTTTTTTATTTTATGTATATATCAAATTTGTCTATCTTAGAAATTAGAAAATTAAAAAGGTTCAGTAGTTATTCCATCAGGTAAAATTTTTCTTTTATCATCAAATGGATCTAATGCTAATTTATGTTCTTCTTTTAAATACATTTTATGTTTCTTTGAATTAAGTCTATAATTACATGCTGTTTTTATTTTATTATTAAATAATGCATTTTTATAATCTTGAAATGTTATTTGATTAGCCACTGATGCCTTTGAAATTCCTTTTAATGTTTTATGTGCTTTAATATTATTAGTTGTATTATAACAATAACATTTAGATTTTAAAAATATAGGTTCTGTTATGAAATCTTCATTTCCTTCTAATTCATCTTTTACTTTACATAAATCAGAAGGATGAATGATATCTTTTATTTTATTAATTTCTTCATCAAGTGAAGAATTATACGGTATTGTTAATTCTAAGAAAACATAATCGGTATCTGTAAAGTGTAATTTATAGTTTTTGCCATAAGCAGGTGCTAAATAATCATATATAAATCTATACATAAATAGTTTAGCTAATTCTAATATAGTGAAACCAATGAAATTAAACTTATCATGTTTTACGCTGATTCGACGTAAATGTACAGCACATAGTTCATCACTAAATCTAGTAGTTCTTTTATATGTAGGTTTCCTTGTTAAATTTTGAAATCTATCTTTATCATAAACTATTTCAATATTTTGTCTATTACGCACATTTTCTAAAGTCTTACCATAAAATGCATTATTCATTAATTTGAAGAACACGTTTCCAAAATCATCTTTATTTCTTTTAGCTATTTTACGTTTTTCAATATTGAACTCTATATAATTTTTTAACCACCTAGATTTTTGATAAAATAGTTTTCGATGTATTTTGGTGAGAATCATTCCATGATCTAAATACCAATCTAGCATTCTTCCTTCAACAACATACTTTCCTTTATTGCTTTGTGTTAACATAAGTTTTCTTGTTGGTCTATATTTTTTAGGAATTAAAGATTTTTGATAATCTGAAAAATCTTCTATATTAGGAATTTTGTTTTCGGGACAGAAGGGATAATATTTTGTTGCTTCTTTTATATAATCAGGGTATACTAAATCAACTTCATATATATAACCAAAATTACGATTTCCATCATATGTTTTTTGATAAACAAGATTATTACACCATGACATTTCACCTGTTGGTAATTCTTGTATCATGCAAGAAGAATATAAGCTATTAAAATCATAATATAATAAATAGTTTTCTCTCATGAATTCATCAATTGCATTTTCACGTTCTACTCCTTCTCGTTTCGTTCGAAAAATTTCTAATATTTTTTCTTTTTCTTCTGGAGATAAAGGTTTCATTATTCCATATTCTTGTGGATTTACTTTCTTATTATAACATTTAACATATCTATTACCTAAAACTGATGAAACTCCACCTCTAATTCCAGATTCAAAAAATAATAATTTATCATATGTATTTTCTTTATAATGTTTAAGTTTAACACCAGTATGTTTTAATCCTGCTAGCCATGTTAAACCTGGTGTAGAATAACAATAACATGGATCTATTCCGTAATATTCTAAACACATATCACGAAAGTTTTCAAAAAGATCAGCTAGTATTAATACATCTATCTGAAGATATTTCATTGTATAATCATACATTGTTTTACAATTTAACTCTCTCCAATTTTTTTCAGCTTCTGCATAGTCTTCTTCAGATAATTGTGATTGTTTTAATGTTGATTTAAATTTATTTATTGGAGGAAGTTGTTTTTCTTCCATAATTTTATTCACAGAATTAAAATCTCCAGTTATGTACTCATACGGAAATATTCCTTTTAAAGGTTTTAAATTATATTTATTTAATATTTTACATTGTTCAGATTTCAAAGTTTTTCCCATAACATCTAATGAATAAGGAGTAAAAAATCTAAATGCATCTAAAATTCTAATACAACCTAATTGCATTGAAAAGTATTCTTCTTCTTGTTTACATAGTACATTTATTTTTTGTTGTTGTAATTTTTCAGATGAAAATAAATCTTTCATTACTAGATGGAAATCATATTTAGAACCATTGTAGAAATATAAAGGAACAAAGTTATATTTAAATTTATTAGCATTAAGATTACAAGAATTATGTGCTGCACCTCTATATAATCCATTTAGATGATCATGATCTTTTACTTTATCAATATATCTACCTCTGCCAGTTTTATATTTATTTGTAAAACCTTTTCCACAGTAATAACAATTTATTTCATCATAAAATTCTTTTCTTTCTTCATCCGTTAATGGTATCATTGGTATATTTGTTTCAAGCAATTGTGAAAAACGTCCTTGTAATTCTTCTACTTTCTTTGTAAACATTTCTGAACTATCTTCACCATAGTATTGTAAATATTCTGATTTAAATAATTCAGGATAATTTGAATGAATGTACATTCCCCAACATAATGGTTTTTGTTCAAATAAATATTTTTCTTTACTTTGTTCAGCTGAACTTTTTCCAGGTGCACTTTTTTCAGAATTATAATTTTCAGAATTATAATTTTCAGAATCGGGTGAAGCCCTGGAACTTTCCGTTTGATTTTGTGTCATATTAACATTATATGCTTCAAAATCACAATAAATAGTAAAGGGTACTTTATTTTTAAAATACCATTTATTATATTCTAAATAATCATCTTTTGGAAATGTGTTTCTGACTGCTTCATTTTGTTGACAATTCTCCAAATGTCTATTCATTTCTTCTTTAGTTCTAAAACTTGTCATACATTGAAGACAAGGAAAATTTGTATTATCTGAAGTTTTTGTAAATATAGAAACATCTTTACACAATATAAAATGACCCTGATAATATAATATATTCGCTTGTGCTGGTTGTTTTGACTGTTCTAGTTTTTCAAATTTATCTTGATATATTTCATGTGTTTCATTAATTTCTTTTGTAATATTAAATGTATTTTGATGATAATTTTGATTTAATATTTGTAGCTGATAAATATATTCTTTATCATATTGTTCTTTATATTGTTGTAGACATTTTTTTAAACATTCATTTAATTCTCTATTTTCTTCATTATTTAATTCTTTATTGTCTTCATTTAATTTTTGAATTGTTTCTATCTTATTTTGATATTTATGGTCATATTCTTGCAGTAACATTTTTGTTTGTTGTTGATAATCTATTTTACATTTTTGTAAACTTTTATTTAAATTTTCTAATTTTTGTTGATATTCTGAAGATAAAGATGAATATTTGTAATTATAATCATCAGTACGTCCTTTATAATTATTATGATTAATCATTATTGGTGATAGTGTTTTAACAAGTTCAAATTTTTCAGTACATATTATATTTCCTTGGTAAAAAATATTATGATGCATGTAATTTCCTCTATCATTATATACTATTTCTGATTGACATAAATTTTTATTATTCAAATAAAATTTTTTTGAATCTGAGTAAAGTGGAATAATTTTACCAATAGAAACATAATTCACATTTAATTCAAAAACATTTACTTCAATTAAATTTTTATTCTTTTTATGAAACTTTATTAATCTATTATAATCATATGGAAATTCATGTAAGCCATCAGAAAGATCAAATTCATTTATGTATTCTTCTTTATTGTAATGACTTAGTCTTTCTTTATGATATTCTGCAGGATGTAAATGTGCTATAATACTCCACAGAAAACAATAATCATCTTCATTTTTTATGTTGATTATTGATGGTGAACTGAAAGGTAAAGGAACATAACTACCACCAGTATTATTTTTATATTTATCAATTACTATTTTCTTAGATAGTATTTTAAGAAATCTCCAACCAGATTCACGTAACTGGGCTTCAATTATACAATTTTCTAATTTAAGTATCATCGATTCAAATATGGGTTGTATATCATTTACATTATGAATTTCTTGTGAATTTGTAAAATGTCCTTGTATTATTTCTTCAGGAATTCCATCAGGTCCATTTTTTGTATAAAGTACTTCTACATTCATATAACATTTGAAAGATTTCTTAGATATATTATAAAAGTTGGTTAGAATATCAGAAAAAGTTTTATCGGTTTCATTATATTCAACGGGCGAAGCCCTGGAAGACATCTCCGATGTCCCGCAAACAGACTGATTAAATAAATATTTTATATTTGCTAAGGCTTCATCGGTTCGTTCAGCTTCATCAAATTCATCTATTTCGTTAAATTCATCAGTATCGCTAAATAAATATCTTCCATCTGGTGCGGGCGAAGCCCTAGAACTTTCGGTATGTACGGACTCATCTTCACTATTAAAAACTTTTTTATATTCCGAATGTGAATAATCATCAAACATTTTTTTAACTTTTATATCAGTAGGCAATGTTTCTAGATAGTTTTTATAACTATTTAATTTTAATATATTTCCTTCATCAACTCGTTCTACATTTTGTAAATGCAATTTACTATTTAAATGAGATTGATAACTTCTTTTTGTTTGCAACTTTTTTTTACATAAGACACAATAAAACTTGGTATTTTCCATTTTTTTTATTTTTTAGAGAAAATTTAAGAAAAAATTTGTGTTTTAATTTTAGATATAAACATTCTAATATCAAGGACTTGAGTGTTATTTTATATTATTATATATTTCACGTTCTTTAGTTATTTTTTTCTTTATCACATTAAGTTTTATCATATTAAGTTTTATCATATTAAGTTTCATCATATAATGTTTTATCATATAATGTTTTATCAAAAGATAATTTAAATTTTTTTTCACTAACTATTGATTCATCATCATCATCATAAATTGTTTCTTCATCATCATCATAAATTGTTTCTTCATCATCATAAATTACACTTTTTGGGATTGGATGCCCTTCCATGATAGGATACCATTCTCTTATTGGAATATCTAATTCTAAATTACATCTTTTATCTGATAATAATATAATAGAGAAAAATATTGGTCTTTGATCTCTTTTGGAAAATTTAATAACACCACCATAATCTGAATCACTTTTAGTTTTTGTTAAAGATGATAAAATTTTTAATTGATTAGATGTAAGTCCTAATTTAAATTTTGTAGACCCGACACATAGTTGTCTAACAGTATCTTCAACTATACCATCATTATTATTTTCAATTGTAAGAAAATGAAATTTAGATAAATTTTTATAATTACTAATATTTTTATAATCTTTTTTACCATTTACACCTTTTTCAGATGTTACAGAATCATCATTATTATCATAAGATTCTTTAAGATCGGGCAAAGCCCTAGAACCTTCAGTTCGTTTATTATGAATATGATTATGGTCATTGTTAATAGTATAAGGTGTTGACCACATATAAATTTTCTCTTGTTGAGCTAAACCATTTATATAAGATTTTAATAAATTAATATTTAAGTTTGAATATAATCCTATATAAGTATCATCATCATATCTTTGCGGCATTTCTAATGTTTCTTGTTTATAAATTGTGTCTCTATAATAAACTTGACATAATAATTCTTCATTATGTTTTTTACTCTCTATGTGAATGTTATATTGATTTTGATCGTCAACAAATAATCTAATTTTTTCTTTCGAAAAAGATTTTAATTTTTTAACTAATTCTTTAATATTGATATAATTAATAATTTTAGTTTCTATCCAATCAGTATTACTAATTGGTAACACTGCTCTAATAAATCCATAAACATTATTATGACCTATTATAACCATATTTTCTTTATTTAATTCAACATAAGCTACATCATTATATTTACTTACAATATCCATAAATTTAATAAATGGATCCCCCGGAAATAAACAATAATTAGTTTCTATAGAAGGTAAACCTTTAGTCTGTTCTCTAAATATTTCGGCTTGTAATTGAAATAAAATATTAACATCTATACATGGATTATTATTATTATTATTATTATCAAAACATTTATTTTCAAATCCCGTTGATCTCGTCGAATAAGAAGAACAGGATGATGCGGGCGAATATAATTTTTTTAAATTTGGATTTTCCATTTTTTTATTTTTATTAGAAAAAATTTATTTTTTCATTTTTATTAGAAAAAATTTTATTTTTTTATTGTTAAAAAATGATGTTACCAAATGTTGGTGGAGGTGCATATATCCCGAATAATCGTGAATTAGAAATAGAGATAGAAGATTATATCATGAAAACTGGAGACGTTTTATCTGGTCCATTGCATCTTTCTATTCTTCCGCAACAAAATACAGAGTTAACAAATAAACAATATGTTGATACACAAATCAATGACTTAAAAGAAAAATATATAAACGATGTTTTGGTTCCACTGATGAATGAATTAAAGTTGCTAAAACTTAATGACAAATCATTAAACGAAAAATTATTAAAACTTGATAAAAAGGATAGAGAGCTAGAAGCAGATATAGCAAAACTTTTTAAAAAGATTTCTGAACAATCAAAAATTTTAATATTACTTTCTATAAAGTTAAAATCTGCTGTCATTAAAAATAAACATCAGATAAAAATGTTAAAAGAACAATTAGAAGATGAAATAGAAAAACTTCCTGAAAGAATTAAAAAAAAATTAAATAAGTTACAAACTACATTCCAAAAAAGTGTTGATGAATTAAGTTCTAAAATTACTCAACAAATGAAAAAGATGAATAGAATAATAAATGAAGTAAACTCACTTAATGAAAAAGTTGATAAAATGAAAAATCTGAAAATCAATTTAGAAAATGAATTAAAGAAAAATTTACAAGAAAACTCTAAAGAAAATAAAGAACAGTTAGATTCTGTTAAAAGACAATTAGATGTTCTTAAAATTAAGTTAAATGCACTTAAAACGGCGTTGAAGATGAATCAGGAGAAAATGCAAGTTAATAGAAAAGAAATTAAAGTACATCACACGCTACTTGACGCAATAGATAAAGTGCAACAGGCAATTAATAAAGTTATCTCGAAGTTGTTAGATATTCATAAACGTAAATCTTAACACGTAGATATTTTTCCCAAAAGTCAAATTTAATCCTAAAAAATGCCTATAATTTATAAACACAATCTTAAACATTTTGCATCAAATAATAAAATTGCTCATGAACCATCTATGAAATCTGTGTACCATTATGACAGTGTAGAAACTGTCGGAACAGAAAAGTTCCTAGGCACCGCAGGTGCCGTCCAAAAAGAAGGGGCTGGCATCTTTTCTGGTATTGGTAGTATCGTTAACTTAATTAAAAATAATAAAGATTTGATTACATCTGCTGCAAAAGGAGCAGCCGCTATAGGTAGTACAGCTAGTGCAATATCAAATGCTGTTAAGTCTCAAAACGAATTAAAACAACTAGAAGCTATTCGTAAACTCAAGAATGATTCTGAAGAACTAAAAAAATTAAAAAAACTTTCAGATGAAACAAAAAACAAAATTGCTAACATAGCTGTAGAGGGTGATAGTAAACATAATGAAAAAACAATTGAAGAAATAAGAGGTAATGGTCTAGCAAAATTCTAAAATTATATTTTAGTAAAAATTTTTTTCTATCTGTGAGAAAAACAAAAAGTCAAATTATTTTTTATAAAAATGTCTTCGCTTATCGAAAATAAATTTAGATTAGACGATCCTCCGTTCGTCAGTTATAATCAAAAAAAGAATGACTATATAAGAATTGCTATGAATCCCGGTTCTTCCAGTAGAGTAAATACTGGAGGTGATTTAATTTTTGAAGTTGATAATCAGCAGAGTTATTTATATCTACCTGATTCATTTTTACACTGTGAATATTCTTTGTATAGTGATGCCAATTTTACAACACCATTACGAGAAACCGATAATATTACACTAGAAAATAATTTTTTTCCAAGATTATTTACACAAATGCGTTTAGATGTTGCAACTCAAAATATAGAAACAATAAGTGATTCCCCAGGTGTAATTGATACAATGCTTAGATTTGTAATAATTGGTGAAAATAATAAAAAGTATAAAGTCGAAGGTTGGTTTCCTGATACTAATGATGGTATAATTATTGATGATTTAACTCACGCCGGAACAGATGCCGCAGGAATTGCGAAAGATGTAGAAAATATTGCAAAACATTTAAATAAAACAAACAATACTGCATATAAAGAAAGACGTGAATTTAACAAGAAAAGTAAGCAAACAGTAAATTGGTCATTGTCTCCATTATTCGGATATTTAGATTATGTCAAAATATCATATCAACTAAAATTTAAATTAATAATTCATCGTACAGCAAATAATGAATTAATCTTTTTTGGTAAGACTGGAAAAAAAGCATATTTAAAAATTGATGGACTTGAATGGTGGATTAAACATATTAATCCTAGTTTAGAGATTGAAACAGCTATTGCAAAAAGATTAAATACTAACAAACCAATTCCAGTAAATTTTCTAAAGCGTACTGCTAGTTCAGTAACTTTTTCAGAGCAAAGATTTAACTGGCATTTTACTAGAACTGAGAATACTCCAAGATATTTATTACTAACATTTCAAAGAAATAATTCTCCAAGTTTTGATAAGAACAATAATATTTTTCATATTAATACAATTCGAAGTTTACAAGTTTCATTAAATCAAACTCGATATCCAATTGATCCATTAAGATTCGATGATACCAATAATCAATTTATGGAAGGATATGATTCTTATAGAAATCTTTGTATAGAATTTGGAGTTGAACCACAATTAACTCCTGGAGATTAGAGACATTTATATCCAATTTTCTGTTTCGATTTAAGTGCACAATCTGAAGATATTATTAAAAATGGTTGTGATGTAACAATTAATATTGAAAAAAAAGATTCCACAACTTCATTGATGGCTTATGGTTTATTGCTAGAAGATACAAAATATTCTATTGAAGTTCTTAATGGGAAGATGGCTAGAATAAGCTAAAGCCCAAGACTTCGTCGTTTAATTAATTTAATTTTTTTGATAACTTAAAATTTTGATAACTAGAATAGATTAAAATTTTTTTAGTAACTTAAAATTTTTTCATAACTAGAATAGATTAAAAATTCTTAACTTAAAATTCTTAACTTAAAATTTTCGTAACTTAAAATTTTTTTATTAAAAATGTCGCAAGCGAAAAGTAATATTAATAATAAAACTGTTGAATTAAAATTACGTAATATTGTTGACAAAAATACCCCTAAAACTATTACGATTAATAAAAAAAAGTATTACATAAGTAAACCAATGATAGAGAATATTCAATTACAAGAAGAAAAGAATGGCGGGATTCTCCCATTAATTCCACTAATAATAGGAGGCATAGCAGCAGCAGGAAGTGTTGCAGGTGGGACAGCTGGTATTGTCCAAGCAGTAAATAAAAATAAATCAGAGAAGGCAGCATTAGAAGAACAAAAACGTCATAACAGAGAGTTAGAGAAAGTTGCTAGGGGTGAAGGAGTAGTAGATAATTTTATTAGTAAATTAAAATTAGTTGATGAAGGAAAACGAGTTCTTAAAAATATTCTCCACAATGTTGATGATTTAATTGAAATTAAAGAAACTAAAGATGGTTCTGGAATATATCTAAGTCCTAGTATGATTCGGTAAAACAATTTTTTTTTGTTTTATCTTTTAAATTTTTTTTTATCTTTTAAAATGAATTCTAAAAATTCCGAAAATTTAATTAAATTAAAAATTTCTAATTTAGATTTATTGAATTATCTATTAAACAAAAATAAAAACTCAAATTGTAAAATTTATGAAGGTAACGACGACAAACAAAGTTTGGCTACTACCTACGGTGGTGACATACAAAGAACATTAGAAAACTTTCCTGGATTTATTTGGAGTAAATATTCGAAAGAAAAACATCTTCCTGGTCATTCATATACCGGTCCAGGAACTCGATTAGATATAAGACTAGATGAGAATAATAATCCGAAACCAGGTGAAGAACCGATAGATAGAGTTGATGCCGCAGCTTACAGGCATGATTTAGCTTATCGAAATCATGATCTAAGTTCTCGACATGCAGCTGATAAGAAGATGATTCAAGAATTAGATAGTATTCAAAATCCAACATTTAGAGAAAAAATTGAAAGAATGTTTGTTAAGAAAGCTTTACAAGCTAAAATATTATTCGGTCAGGGTTTAAATGAAACGACAGCAAAGCTGTCTGAGAGCAACACTCGAACTAATAACTCTGAGAGCAACGCTCGAACCTACGCGTCTGAAATTCATAAAGAATACAGAAGGCCTAAATATTTATTGAAAGTAAAAGTATTTAATAAAGATGATATTTGGAGTGCTGATCTTATTCATATGCCGAATGATTCTGATTATAAATACGCATTGACCGTTATAGATTTATATACACGATACGCTTGGGTAAAACCTTTAAAAAATAAAAGTGGTCTATCAGTTAAATATGCGTTTGAAGAAATCTTTAAAGAAAGTAATAGAAAGCCAAAAAAATTATTTGTTGATAAAGGGTCGGAATTTTATAACAGAAACGTTCAGCCACTATTTGAAATTGCTTATTCAACTGAAAACGCTGGGAAGGCCGTAGTGATAGAAAGATTCAATCGGTCGTTAAAAAATAAATTATTCAAGAAATTTACTGAGCAAAGAAATCAGAAATGGTTGAAGATATTACCAGGAATTGTGGAAGAGTACAATAATAAAGTTCATTCTGGTATTGAAGAAACTCCAAAGAATGCTTCTGACGACCCTGATTTGATACGAAAGAAAATATTCGCGAATAATAATTCGAATGAGAGTAATCCGAATTTGCAGAAACTTAAACCGAAATTTAAAATTGGAGATAGAGTTAGAATATTTAAATATAAGAATAAATTTGAAAAAGGCTTTGTTGGTTATTGGACTAAAGACATATTTGAAGTTTGCAAAATAAATAAAACTTATCCGATTACTTATGAAATTAAAGATTTAGATAATGAGGATATCAGAGGTCGTTTTTATCAAAATGAATTACAGAAAACAGAGCTTTAACCTTTAGGTGGCGCTTTAGCTAGCTTCGCTTGAGTTATAGATTGTTTAACTCTAACATAATATCTAGAAATGGTACTCCTTTTTGTAATTTGTACAAAACGTATAAACATAATTGTCCACAATAGGTAGTGCCTGGTGTTTGAATTTGAAACGTATTGTATGTTCCCGTTCCAAGTAATTCTTTTACTTCATTTGTAGGGGGCAAACCGTATGAATCGAACCAATAGTTCTCAGCCTCCGGGCGATCAAAATAATAGTTCTGCTGATGATTTTTAACGCCTGCTGACCAATGTACACCTTTTTCATCTGACGTATGAAGATTTGTTATGAAATTTACAGTTATTGATGGAACTTTGTTCCGGGAACTGAAGGTTCCTGTTGGCCTATTTTTTAGGAATTGTAATTCATCCCTCATCAATATGTGAAAATTCTTTATTCCTAATCGATTAGCAATCTTATTTAAATCGAAATTCGTTGTTGTCTGTGTTCCATATAATTTCAAAAACTCATTTATGTTGCTCATTTTATAATAAAAAAATTTCTTAAGGGACCCCTAGAAGTCAGAGGGGGGGTATTGATTTAAAACTGGTCTCTAATGATGTCTTTCCTTACTACTTAGTCAGAAGGGGGTATTGATTTAAAACATTTTTATAATGATGACTTTCCTTACTACTTAGGGGGGGGTATTGATTTAAAACTGGTCTCTAATGATGTCTTTCTTTACTACTTATTCAATTTTGAAATGATTTAATTTAATCTAAATTTAAACGTTACATTGTTGCATTGTATTAGTAGAGTTGGTGTTTCGCACATCTTTTATCAATAGTAATTCATTACTCATCAATATGTGAAAATTCTTTATTCCCAATTGCTTAGCAATCTCATTTAAATCGAAATTTAATGTGGTTTTGTTTGCTGTATATTTTTTGGAAGTCTCTGATGTTTCTCATTTTTATAGAAGATACAATGTTTCTATTATATTCCCGTAAATGAGAAATTAAAAACAACACATGGATATTTCAATTTGGTTACATCCACTTTGCATACATTCAATTTGGATACATTGAAATACATGTAAATTTGTCCACGCGAGGACAAGGTTTCATTGGATGAGAGAAAAATGACGTCATATAACAACATAATGAAAATGATTGAAAACAGGAAATAACATTGCATTTAAAACAGGAAATAACATTGCATTTAAAACAGGAAATAACATTGCATTTAAAACAGGAAATAACAGTGCATATAACAACATAATGAAAATGATTGAAAACAGGAAATAACATTCCATATAAGATACAATTTTTCTAAACAATAGGATTTCTGTCCACGCGAGGACAAGGTTTCATTGGTTGAAACACTCTATTGTATTTACATGTGCAAGAGGAAATAACATTGCATATAAAACAGGAAATAACATTGCATATAAAACCGACAGATACAAGTTTTCTAAACAATGGGATTTCTGTCCACGCGAGGACAAGGTTTCATTGGATGAGAGAAAAATGACGTCATATAACAACATAATGAAAATGATTGAAAACAGAAGGGTTGAATAATCAATTATTCCAAAAACACTCATCTTGTGAAAGACACTGCTCCAAGATTGAAAGATTAGTTTTTAACAGTCGTATAGGAAGCGAGACTCTACAAAGAGTCTGATATTTATCTGCCAGTTTTGCCAACTTCATTGCGAAACTCAATTCAGTTCGTGAAAAGTTAATATTGTGATGTTTTAAGAGATATGTGAAATCTGCTTTATTATTCTCACACAAGGATAATATATGATTTGCGTGTTTTCCAATAAAAATTTTACATGTGACACTCAAAAGATGGCTTTGTTTTTCGTATTTCAAGTGTTGTTTCAAAGAATTCACTGTCGTTGAAATGTCCCCCGCCGGTTCTATAAAATATTCCACTGATTCGATGAATGTATGACGTTCAACAACACTTTCCTTCAACTGTTTTGTAAATGTTTCGATTCTGAAGGGAAGTGCTGCTTCCTTCTTTGCTCTGGCTGCGATTTTATGTTGCTCTTTGTATGCTTTTCGAGCAGAACGTATAGCGTCAGGATTGAAGAGTAGAGGCGCTTTCTTCACTTGCTGGTCTATATACGAAAAGTATTCAGAATGTTTCTCCGATGGAATGAACAAATCCGCAATATTTTTGAAGAACTCTGGAAGTACCGTTGCTATGTTGGCTTGTTGTTCAACGACTGCTTGACTCATGATTGACGGATAAATTAGTACAAATCACTATGTTCAAAATATAAGAATAACGTAATTAAAGATAGCGGAACGATGAGAGCAAGCAGATGATAAGTGTTGATTGAAATAATATCACAACAATCTGAGCACACGATACAATGACAGACGAGAGAGATAAATGAAAACAGTACAGCTGGCAGATATCTTAACGTCATACGGATGTGCTGACGCACTAACAAGAATTAAAACAACTCGCCTAACGTACAATTAAAATGTCATTGTTTCACAGAGTAGTAGCAGCTGTTTGTTCTTTCATACATTGTTTCCTTTCAAATGTTTGAGTTGGAGGACACAGCTCCTTACACTGAAATGCATTTTATTCATAAATGCGAGAAGCAGATGTTCTCTACAATTGAATGACAATTGTAAAAGTACCTAAACTTATTGTTAAGAATATGTCAATTCCTTCAAATATTTTTAGTCACATGATATATTTTAAAAACCTGAAAAATGGATTTAAAATACGTTTTTAAAAATACTAATTTTCAGTGTCCTGGAACGGTCATGATTTAAGTGGTGAAAATTGTAATTCTCAAATTTGAGATTCTTAACTTTTCTGATTTTTTTCGGTGTCCTGGACCGGTCATGATTTGAGCAATGAAAAATGTCATAATCACAAATTTGAGATTCTTAACTTTTATGATTTTCGGTGTCCTGGAACGGTCATGATTTAAGCGGTGAAAATTGTAATTCTCAAATTTGAGATTTTGAAAAATTTGAAAATTGGGTATTTTTAAAAACGCCCAAATTTGTGAATTTAGGTCTTCATAACCTGAAAAAGGGTTCAAATTCATGAATTTATGTCGTTTTTAAAAAGTACCATTTTTGAAAAAATGGTACTTTTTGAATGGACTAAATTCATGTATTTAGGTCTTAAAAACCTGAAAAAAGGGACTAAATTCATGAATTTATGTCGTTTTTAAAGATACTATTTTTTTGAATTTTAGGTGTCCTGGAACGGTCTTCTTCCCATTACTGGTGTCTATGGAAGGAATCATCCACTTGATTTTCTATATAATCGATATTACGGCCCTAATGTTTTCCATCAAACTATAGCGCGCGATAGATATAAGCAAATTCTCCGATATCTTCGTTTTGATGACAAGCCCAACAGAAGACCAAGAAGTGCTGATAAATTCGCTCCAATTCGTGAAGTATTTGATTTATTCTCCGGAAATTGCCAATCATCTCACATTCCGGAATATTCATTGACTTTGGATGAGCAGGTCCTGCCGCTGAAAACTCGTTGTGGTTTCATTGTTTTTATGCCCAATAAGCCTGATAAATATGGCATTAAATTTTGGATTTTGTGCGAAGTCAACTCGAAGTATGTTGTACACATGATACCTTATTTGGGTGCTCAAGAGAAGGCCGAACGAGGTGATTTACCTTTGGCAGAGCATGTTATTATGAAGATTTCGCAGCCAATCATTGGAAAAGGTTACAACATCATCATGGATAACTTTTTTACGTCACTCACTGCTGCAGTAAAGCTAAAGGACAAAAGGACGACAATTGTGGGCACAATTCGAAAAAATAGAAGAGAGTTGAGCAGTGAAATGGTTTATGTGAAGAAAAATCTGCCCTTCAATAGTGAGTTCTTCTACGATGAAGCTTCTGGCACTACATTTGTGAATTACCAATGTAAAAAGGGCAAAAACGTATGTCTATTGTCTACGATGCATTCATCTCGTAGAATTGATGCATTCATCGTGGTGCACAATTGATGCCACCACAGAGAAGAAAAAGCCCGCCATCATTCTTTCATACAACAAGGATAAAGTCGGTGTTGACTGCTTTGACATGATGTCTAAACAGCTTTCTACTCGTAGTCCTTGTTTCCGATGGCCTGTTGCAGTGTGGAACAATATGCTAGATATCGCAGCCGTAAATGCTTGGATTGTCTTCAAGAAAGTGACCGGTGAGGCTATTTCTCGACGTCAGTTCATCTTGAATCTGTGCAAGCAGCTGTCGGAGGACTATCGTCAAAAGAGGCAGCAAAGACCTTCGTGTGCTTTAGATATTCCAGATGATGTGATACCTCACAGACGTCAATTTCAATCTACTAGAGAATGCAAAAATATGACAGTCACAATTTGCAAAGTCTGTTTGAAACCTACGTGTGGCTCCTGCAGCAAGACCAATTCAAATCGAATTACCATCTGTACATGCAAAAACTGCTAGTTTTTTTCAATTTCCTAATTGACATGGTGCGCGGTCTTTGCCACACTTGATTTCTTTTGTCAAATACAAAAATTTTTCAGATCAATTTTCTTTTTATTCCTATGCTATTTGGGGAAATTTGCTTCAAACTTAGTAAAGAGAAACCGACATATAATAATGCACTTCAAATGGTACGAAATACATAGGAAACGTGATGTAGTAGGCCTAAAGTAGGCACATCACAGGAATATTGATCTCAGTACATTGCAATGACAACAGAAAACAGTCAAATTTGGAAAAGGCATGTGCTTGCAGGTAGTGGACCCAAGCTACGTTGATTTGGAGGCAAAATAATGCGAAAAGTCGCTTTCGACTTCGCCGCCATCCTAGGTATATAAATCTTCAGCCATCCTAGTGTTAAGATCTAATGCCGCTGAGAACAGCCATAGATTTCTTTATAGTGACATTGCTAGTATATCTATTGATATCAATGGCAGACTACAGTGTCATAGTGCATTGTCAGCAGTTTCCATGTTTACACGCAGATACAATGATATCGATCGATGGTTTTAGATCTGCAAAGTTGATACATAGCCTTAAAAATGCCAAATTTGCAAATTTGCGATTTTGAAGTTTGCAAACTTGAAATTCACAAAAAGTAACTGATTTTCTAATAACTCTGCTGACCTAATTTCTATATCTTTCTTTACCGTTTCTGCACCATAAGACAAAGCAGATCATTATCTATCGCAGCGATACTTTAAATTTTTGATGCTGTAAGATATCCAGTCAGGAGCGAGCTTCGAAAAAGTAATTAGGACCCACCAGGCAGGGAAGCAGACATTTTTGAAAATTCGAGTGACTGAGAGAAAGTTTCGGGCATGTGCTACAATTGTACCAAAGAGAAACGTCAAACTATTGCTAGAACCTATGAAAAATTGCTTTAGAAAGAGTAAAAAATTTGTACGAGGAATTTTTTTGAAGTGTATATCTGTGATGAGCAAAAGAATATCTATGATAGCTTCTAACTTCCTACGTATTGTCCGATATCTTCGCTGAGGACAAGCTACACATCTTCCATTTTTATTTGAGATAGTTCTAAATCAATTTCAGATTTGCCCAAATGAATTTCAGACATTTCCAGATGAATTGGACATTCTCCAATTGAATTTATATAAGATCTTTTCAAAGTTGAGTTTCTGACAGATATCTGGATATTCAATTAGAGAAATGTGAAATTCATCGAATGTCTGAAAGGATCATTTGAAAGGAACTGAAATATGCATGGAAGAGGTGCAGTTTGGTTTCAAAAGTTATGCTGGGATAGAGAAGGTTTCGGGCTTTGAATATTCCAGTCTTTTCAAACGACTATAGTAAGTCTCCACCAAAACAGTGATTTAATGAGGCAAAAATGTCAATCACCGAAAAAGAAATTTCAAAATTTTCCATAGGAAAATTTTCCGGAAATTTTGAAAAATTGGAAAATTTTCTGGGAAATTTGCAATTTGCATTACTAGTGGCAGGTTCCCTGTGGGAACGCATCTTGCTAATATCAACAGATTATCTGGCGAGGTAGCGATTTTGTGGACAATTTTTTGTAAAGGTTTATTTTCGTTAAAAACTATCTCCGCATGTGAAAATGGTCATCATCTATCCAAAAACATGTTTAAAATTAGAAAACGACAGTTGGCGAAAATGTTGCTATAATTAGTTGGTAGATATTTGTTTACTAATGCGAGCTGATTTTTCGCCGACCGGCGAAATCGTGGATATTGTAGCAACTAATTAGTGGCAAGTAGTAATGTTCGTATATTACCTTTACATGAAAATATATTGTATACTCAGTCTGATCTGATAAAAGGGATATTTTTTAATTCACGAAGGCTTAAACTAAAAAAGTATTTATCTTCCATAAATGTCGCAGTAAATACTATTATGTTATTCAAATATTTGTAATTGTTGTAAATTATTGAATGTCAAGAGATGTTATGAAAATTGATGTACGCGGATTCTCTATAATCCTATCATTGTCAAGGAATGATAGCCTGCACTTATTTCTTAGATAGATTAGCCATATGTGGGTGATGGTGAGGAGGTGAGGGAGAGAATAGAGCCTCGGCTGTAGAGGCGGATTACCAAAGACAATAAGAGAGAAAGTCAAAAGTAAAAGGTGGCATACAGAGCGCGAATTCGCGAATTGTCGCCGGCGAACTTCGCCAGCGAATATGCTAGAAATTATTACTGAACTATTGCATGATAATATGTAGCTGATTATCTGCCAGATTCGTTCCACAGGGTTATAGCTTGTGATATGATCACGCTCAAGAAAGTACTCTTATTGATGCGGCTATGTATTCAAGTGATAGTAAACCATCGTAGTGCTAATTTAACCAGCTATTATATTACCTCTCAGCTATATCACCGTTGATTGACACGGAGGATGTGTAGAATGTTATTATTCCTTATGTATTGATGTCACGATCAGTCAAATCCAAAATTTCTCCATAAGTGTAAAAATTTGCATATCTCACATGTGATTCTGTGTCTCATTCGAGTTCATTTAATAAAATCGAAACTGCATACACAAAGTGATTCATTATTTCTTAGCTGCCACTCTACCTAATATACTTACTCTACGAGTATGTCCTACCCTGTTTATCACTATTAACAGTTATCGTTATCACAAATTTTTACTTGATTTAATGGGTCAAACTTATTTCTTTGCCTTCGAGAATTTTTGCTATTTTATGGAGAGCAGCAAAACATGCTGCATTCAATCTGATGTGATGTCATTGTTATATTTAAGACTTACTTATTTCCTCATATAGGCCCTGGTAAAAGTCAATAAAATGTGTGTAGCATACTCAACCACATTCATTTCGCGTTTTTGCCGAGCTACTACCTTTAAAACTATACTGTGCATCACCCAGGCTTTCCGTGAATATTATTTCTTAGTGCACTTTCAAACATTCACTGTAACATCGTCGGATTTGGCTGACTGGAAGGGCAAGTTTGTGATCTAGTATTTAGAAAGGCAGACCTATTTCTTTCAAAGGTCTGAATTTTGCAACAAGCATTGTGTCAAATAATTTTATGCGGAACTAGAGTGCAGAATATGAGTGCAGAATTTCATGAATTTAAGTCTATCTATCATATCATGGCCATCAATCAAAACCTAGACATCGAAGAGATTAACGGAAATTCAAATTTCACTGAATATGAACACTACTTGTTATATATTTCAGTAATATCTTTTAAAAAATATTTTTCATTTCTTTTCCCGATCATTTGGAAACTTAAGGAATCTTCAAGTCACCTGTTGTATTTATTATCACTCTTAGATGCACTTAGACTTGCAAACTATAATTCCAAAGATGGATCAAAGCGACTACTTTGAAAAATATCTTTTACATTTCAAATGTTTTTCCTTTAAGTTATGTCATCTTTCACTTTGTATTTGCATATCTTCGTGTAGTATTTCTTGCACAAATTATTCTGATCAATGAATATCTGCACTCAAAGGTGACTTCTCAGCATACTTCAGTGTCATAATTCCCAATCACTAAAGTAGTTTATTAGTATTAGAGAGTTCACGTGCAAACTGATTGAAGCCATTTAGCTGACACTTGTGCCTGTGATGTTGAAATCGACACACAAGTCTGCTGCGGGGTCTTCAGAGACTGCAATATAGTTGAATAAGAGATATTTGCCTGTTTCTGTAGTACCGATGTTTTATTTGTGAAGGAATTACATTATTATCAATGCTCAAATAAATCACTTGACACTTTGTAGGTTGCTGTCATTTCATATTGATTATCGAGTGCAGTTGTTATTAGTAATACCTGCGGTTAGCACTACGATGACTTATTTGCAGGCTTGCCGTTGGGATGAATTTCCAGCCCAATCCCAACAGAAATCCAATAGAATCCTCGCTGAATAGTCTTTCGATCATGGCACTCGTTTCTGGAATAGACAGGATCCTTTTGGCTGCTTCTAAAAGCAAAGGAATCGTAGCTCCTTAGAGTAGGGTTAAAGCTGACTGCGTCAATTTGTTTGAATCACAGTAAGAGCTCTCAATGCTCGAATTCGAAAAAGGCAAGGCCAGACTGAAGACACAGCAGAATGAACTGCTCAATACAGCCCGAAAACATTTGTAGCGTACTGACTAATGTCAACGATTACATGTATATTTCGCTGAGAGAGGGCTTATTGGGATCTATTGGGATTGGAGTGGATTTTTGGCAGCCCAATCCCAACGTCAAGCCTGCTTATTTGATGACATCACTTTGTTCAAAATGACGGTTCTTGTAGGGTCTTCTAATGAATATCGGTTCTTCATTTCGCATATTCTTTTAAACAATTAAAAGATGGAAACAGACCTAAATACTATTGCATCCAATATCAGGAATTATCAGCAGGCCTAGTTCAAAATCATTGGAACGTCACACGCTAAATTTAGGAAGGCATGGGAGGAACTGTGGTTGCAACCCTGGAATAAAACTGAGTCTGGGCTTCGGAAATGAAATTCTCCAATCCCAGGATCATGAGGCCGGGATTGCCAATGTTCCATTCCTGAGCCCGGCTTGAAAATAGCTACATTACAAAAGTGCAATCCTTCTGAATTCATGCTTATTAGGTCATGATAGTTCTCTTAGCAATGTTTATTCGTCTTGTCAAATTAGTAGGACTCCGCATCCTTGCATTCAGCTTTCAAACCGATCCAACAACTAATAAGGAGCATTATCAGACACTAGTCAGCTTGCAATGCCCAATCAAAGATCACACTCAGCTTTAAATCGAAGCCGAAAATTCCTAGACTGTTCATTTCACTATGAAATAAGTATTCTCTGTTCTGCTTATTTTCTAGTAAATTTCTAGTCAATGCGTGGTGGCAGGCGTAGACAGACTTACTTTCAAGCTGTCGGAAGCTATTTGATTTTCCTGCTGGGCATTTGGCGAAAGTATAAGTTTCAGATGTTTTGGAGAACGCAACCATTATTTAAATTTTATTTCGAAGCTATACCTAGGGCAATTTCATCAAGTTCACTTTGTACCAGGACAATTTTGACTTAACTCCTAATAAATACGTCTTATATCTTGATGGAAAACTGATCTAGGAATCCAATCAGTCATATTGCTAATTGCTACAAATTAATGTAAACTTACTGTTATATTTTGCGCCCAAATTCAATAATTCCACCATCTTTTGATAATCTGAGCGCATTTTCTTTCCTGATGCATCTCTCAACTTTTTCCAAACATTTGTTAAAACAGAGCACCTTTTTTCTTTTTCAAAAAATGTAGTGAGCTCATTCTCCCCAAGCTCTTTTCCATTGTGCACAACTCTTGCCTTTACATAAGTAGAACCCAACTTGTTTTGAATCTTGGCAAGCTTCCTAATGGAAAATTGAAAAACACCAATGTCTCCATTTGAAGAAAATATTCCGTGTTAAGAGATTCATTCATTACATGCAATATACTGTAACTTGTTTAGATAGGAATTCATCAAATGAAATAACGATATTAGAAGCTCCAGGCGATTTAGGGCCTAGTGAATTCAATGCCTCCCTCTTTCACAATGTCAAATGAATCATTCAGTGGGTCCTACTTCTAACACATCCGCCATGAAAATGACTTGACAGCCGTGAACCTACCCCAGCCATCGAAATACCTGCGGATTTCGACTACCACCAAGGCTAGCGAAGCATTGGACTAATGAATGTGTCACTCTTAATGGAACTTAATGGGACTTGAAATTGATCACGTTTGAAACCAGTTTTAGGTTACTATAATCATTCAGCAGAGCATTTTTTACATGAGCAAAAGTCCTTCGTTGACGACTTTTTGTACACAGCGATTTGGATGCACTTTAATTTCAACTTGAATTCAAAATTTTTTGATGTGTAAAAAATGCTCCTATACGTCAAGTCACTTCCTCCACACTATGTGCATCATTGGCACCAATTCTAAGTTTAATATATTACTTTTCGTTGATGGCTTTTGAATCTACGGCACAATTCGATTTTTTCAAGATTTGGAGTCAAATTTGAAATATCATCTTGAACGATTAAATAGATAGTCCAAATCAAATTCATGTATATGCACAGTGCATATCACTTGCAACAATTGATGATGTGCTGACAGCATGCAACATTCGCTAATGAATTGTAATTTATCGAATAAAAACAAATTACCCATACTTGGGCCACACGTCACATTTTAACGTCACATTTTTTCTCAGGATCTATGGGGTTAAGGCATGGTTGCCGTGGGTATGGGGATTCTGTGGGGATCCCCATGGGTATGGGTGGGTATGGGGATTGAGGCCATCCCCACAGCTCCCATAGGGCCTCTATGGGGATTCTGTGAGGATTCTGAATATTTTTGACATTCACTAGAAACAAATGGAACTGACACAACTTCGATGTTGAATTACGAAGTATCACGCAGCCTACTTACATTAGCAACACATGTTCAATAAATTTGAATGACTTATAATGATAGTTCCAAGGATGTCAAGGACGTCTGAAGTGGATGAATTCTGCAAGTCTCCTCTGCTGCAGAGCCGAATGGAGACTTACAAATATTTGCTTTAATAGTATAAATCGCTCATAAAATTATTTGTGATACAGTTAAGCTTGCTTGATAAATGCGATTAATCATTATTAACCTAGATTTTAAATTAGGATATAGAAGACCTGTTGGGTCCAACCCACAAAGTAACACACATGAAAATGTTGAATGATTTTCGTCGGATACATGAACAGTGTGATAAAGATCTCTCACACCAAATCATTCAACTGCAAGCCATCTACTCGCATTGCAGTCACAGTTATAATGAAAGCTCAGATTCTCACTTGTCCACGACTTGTCAGAACTTTCACTTTCATCTGATAGGAATCCTTAACTGCAGACTTAAGTCTACTTCCATAAATGGTTCATTGTGCTGCATTTCATCATCATACACAAATGGGTCAACATCCTCCCAATTCTTATGCAATAATTCGATGACATGAGTGGTCGAGAATATCAGGATGATTTTCGTCGAAGTCTTTATTCATAATAGTAGATTAGATTGATTAAAAGCTTTTTCCTTCACTACGTCTAGGCCTACGTAGTCGATTTCTACTGCGAAACAATTCTAGACTTGAGATGCATAAAGGCCAAACTCGCTTTGACATTTTACTTCTATATATGCATTAATGGAGATAGAATTATCAATGATTGCTAAATTATTTCAATTAGCGAATATGAAACGGGAATATTCACACATTCGTCCGTATGAACATGGCATGATCCACTGAGCAATAAACGATAACTATAATACACATTGCAATAATTTCTATTGAGTCCGCAAAACAGATGTTCGTTTTTTTCCGATCGCTTATTGTCGAGATCTTTCGACCGTTCTACACGATCATCGTCAGGAAAGTGACAAGAAGCAACTTACATGAGAAATGTTAACCAAGTTCTAACAGCTTGAAACACAGTTAAAGACACAAAGAAAAAACTAACTCTGAAGTCACAAAATAAAAGATAAGGTATGCTACTGTACAAAAATAATAAGTAAGACGCTAAAACCAGAAATTAAAAAGAGAGTCAAAACTTCCACGAATCGCACAAATGATGCTTAGTCTTGTTCTGCGACTGAAGACGATGAGACCACAGTGACTCCTTCACAATTCTTGTGGCTCCTTGTCCACTATCTCCATCTCGCTCACTGCTACACGATGGTTCGCCTCCACTGCGTGCTGCGCCACTTCCGATCGGAGTACATCCATATTGCGAATTGAACGCTGATGCTCTTTCTGTCTTTCCTCCAATGGGCGTTGGGTCTCTCCCACATACATCCAATCGCACCCTTCTTCTCCGCACGGAATCTTGTAGACTGAACCCAAGATCTTGGCTGGTTCAGGTCTCGTCTTGACCAGAAGTGAGCGAAGAGTTGATGTTGGATTCATGGATACGCTAACATCAACTTCCCAAAGAATCGAGGCGATCTTCTCGGAATTCATCTCTCTTTTTAATCGGAATCTTCTGCGATTTTCTGGATGTGTGCATTTTACGTGGAACAACAGGTTTTACGTTCTCTGTTTTCCGAAAGAACACTCACACCGATCGCTATCTACATCGGGAGTCTTCGCATCCTCGCAGCGTCTTCAAAGGTCTAGTACGTTCCCTTTCTAACCGAGCTCAGTTAGTTTGTTCACCTGACAACGTGGAAGAAGAGAAGCTGCATGTGACGAAAGCACTCAGGAGCAATGGGTATGGTGATGCTGAGATCGAACGTTGGTGGCGTTGTGCTGATTCAACGATGGATGGCAAGGTGAATGAGTCACGAGTAAGGCATTCGATGCCTTATGTAAAGGGAGTGTCAGAGAAGATCGCCTCGATTCTTTGGGAAGTTGATGTTAGCGTATCCATGAAACCAACATCAAGAGACCTGAACCAGCCAAGATCTTGGGTTCAGTCTACAAGATTCCGTGCGGAGAAGAAGGGTGCGATTGGATGTATGTGGGAGAGACCCAACGCCCATTGGAGGAAAGACAGAAAGAGCATCAGCGTTCAATTCGCAATATGGATGTACTCCGATCGGAAGTGGCGCAGCACGCAGTGGAGGCGAACCATCGTGTAGCAGTGAGCGAGATGGAGATAGTGGACAAGGAGCCACAAGAATTGTGAAGGAGTCACTGTGGTCTCATCGTCTTCAGTCGCAGAACAAGACTAAGCATCATTTGTGCGATTCGTGGAAGTTTTGACTCTCTTTTTAATTTCTGGTTTTAGCGTCTTACTTATTATTTTTGTACAGTAGCATACCTTATCTTTTATTTTGTGACTTCAGAGTTAGTTTTTTCTTTGTGTCTTTAACTGTGTTTCAAGCTGTTAGAACTTGGTTAACATTTCTCATGTAAGTTGCTTCTTGTCACTTTCCTGACGATGATCGTGTAGAACGGTCGAAAGATCTCGACAATAAGCGATCGGAAAAAACGAACATCTGTTTTGCGGACTCCCTAGAAATTATTGCAACGAATAAGGATCCGTTATTTCAAACAATAATACACATTGGTAGACCGCAAACATATAGTGAAGGCCTACATAAGAATTTTTGACAGGTAACTTTTTTTGTGATAGAGTGACCATTTTGAAATACTGGCAGTGTAGCAACATATGAATGTTTTTAATTCATGTTCAACCTTGTCTTTGTATGTTGATGGACTTCTTATTATTTGAAAATTGTAAACGAATGAAAACTCACATTAAGATTCCCAAATACCAACCAGGGCAGCCCAGGATTATATTCTCACAAATGGAGCATGTGATACTCGTATATAATCTGTCAAAACAGCCAAATACACAAATACATGCACTTGAAATTTATTTGCAGTAAAAATTGAGTCTTCATGAAAAGCAGCTGACTAAAAATATTGTGGGGACATTAAGGTCCTTCAGGACTTTAAACAGCTAAAATGATATACTTGTAAATCATAAATATTCATGCTTGCTTTTGTGAAACATGTTGTATGTACAGCGAGGAATTTAAGTATAGTTCTTTTGAAATGAGTGTGTGTATATTTCATGAGAATGCTTCGCATAACATGTATACATGATATAATGTAAGCTTAGGTTTGATTTTACTTGATGTAGACTGGTTGCTTAGCGTTGTAACAGCGACCGGTAAAAGGCGAATATAAGAAACATCGAAATTCCAAAATTTCAATGCTCGAGTGTTGTGCACAAATAAGTACATACTCGTATTAATATTTCATCCCAACATTTTAATAAGGCCTTTAGTCTACATGTCTCCTTCAAGGGAGCAGTGATGCAAAAATTGTACCCTCAAAATAATACTGTAGCAAAATGAAATAGAATCGACATGGTCAATAACTAGGTTAACCCATTTCATCCCAGTGGGTAGTTAAATACCCAAACCATTAAATCATAACCCTGTTTTCAGTTTGCTTGATGGTGATGAAAACTATGCAAATATAGTATCTCTGTGTTCCCCTATAATCAATTGTGTTTGAATTTTTTTTCATTTATATCATCCACTTGAGTTCAATCAAATAAAAAGAAATTGAAAAACCAGGTTTTCGAAAATTTTCGAATATGGCGAAAAGATGAGTTATTATCCAATCTATAATTTACTCATATATCTAATACTCAGTATTTTTTAGGAGTTCATTCTACGACGTATCCCTGGTAACAATTATTTGTTCGTATGTAGCATGATGGTGAAGGCTGTCACACTTTGTTCATTGTTGGGTATTGAAATACCCACTGGGATAATATGCTGTCAAATTTGCCGTGGTTTCATAATTGTATAGATCGTTTCTTGTGACTAAACGAAGAGTATTTTGATTTAGTGATTGTTTAATGTTTTAACAACGATTTTTACTAGCTGTATGATGGAGAATAGACTATTGTCATGTTTAATTTGCATTAGACCTATGGTAGAAAAACGATTCACGTAATAAAAGATAGGCATTTGCTAATCTAAATAAAAATTCAACCTTCATGTATTTTTCGTAGCTACATGAGTTCAATTTGCAGTCAACGGATGCAACTAACAAAATTGTTGCATGCATGACAAAAATTCATAATTGTAAAATCTAAGTATATAGTGAAAACATAAGTCAAAGCGTGGTATAGGTTTGAACCGTTATCATTGAAACGATAAGCGGCAGTGTAACCAACACGGCATTCGTATCTATAGTCGATGCACCGATGTTACAAAATCATATCATCAATTACTTCTACTGATAGAGATGGAAGTAACATGCGGCATTGTTATATATTGCATAGTACGTGGGAAATGTTGGTTTTAGTTCCGTGTCTGGAGACACGGAAATACATGTAGACATAAGTAAATCTTGAGTTTAGGCCTAATATTCCTAGGATGGTTCGATATGACGATATTTCATTGATCTCAAGTTTTACAATTTCCTGCTGTTACAGCAGGTCCTTTGTATTTTCAGATCCCTACCGGAAAGAGCTTCAAAAACAACAGCTTTGAATACATTGCTAAATGATCTAGAAACTGAAGATTGTGACCAGCCACCAGTAAGAATTTTCATCCCTCCTGATGAAGGTAATGAAACAGCAGAGGACAGCGGCGACGAAGATAATGTCGATGTAAATAATTTGCCTGGAAAACAGTTGGTGTCAGAGGCTGAGTTATGCGGACACAGCGATGATGATGATACTCCAAATTATGTACCGAAAACCAAGAAACGACGTAGAGTATGGAAAACTCCTACTGTCCAGATGCAAAATGACATGTCCAACGATTTGCAGGATGCGCTGGCTGAAGGAAATTATAAGGAAGAAAACACCCTACAATGGTTTTCCGAGAAGGACTGGTCTCCGGTTGAAATATTTGAAAAGCTATTTGCAGATTGCTTTGAACTTATTCAAAAGATGAGCACGCTTTTGCCAGTCAAAATGGCGACCATTCTTTCCAACTCAATAACGATTCCGTGCGAACTTTTCTAGCTGTCGTCATCCTCAGCGGATATGCACCCCTTCCACAAAAATGTATGTACTGGCAAGAAAAAGATGATTGTCACAATAAGGCCGTTAGTACTGCCATCAGAAGAAATGACTTTGATAAGAATATGAAATATTTACATCTATCAAATAGTGAAAACAGCGATGGGTCTAAACTCAGAAAAGTTTCACCACATTTGAATATGCTAAACCAGTCATTCAAAAGAAACTCATACAACAGTAGATTCTCAGATATTGATGAATCAATGATTGAATATTTCGGAAGATACGGTGGATCCCTGAAACAGCTCATTAGAGGGAAACCAATCAGTTTTGGATACAAGGTATGGTGTCAAAATTTCCCTGATGGACACCTGTACAACTTCTCTGTCTATGACGGAAGGAAAGTGGAAATTTTGCAAAATGAGCAACCAACTGTTGGGAGCAAGGTGGTCTGGCACTTTGCGTCAGACCTCCCAGACATGGTTCAAAAGCAATACATTTTTATTGATAATTTCTTTACCTCCTTACCCCTCCTGAAAGCACTGAACGAAAAAGGGATCGGTTGTGTTGGAACTTTACGAAACAATAGAATTCGGGACTGTTCTTTCTCCGACAAAGACAATTTTGCATCGAGAGAAAGAGGGGCACTGGATGTAAAATGCGATGAAAATGATACGCAAGTTTTGAAATGGAAGGACAACAGCGTCGTTATTGCTGACTCTAACTGTGGATATGCAATGCCTTTGAAATGAGTGAAACGTTGGTCTGCGGATGAAGGTAAATACATCTCGATATCTCAGCCATTTATTATATCTGCCTACAACAGGATGATGAGAGGCACAGACAGAATGGATCAAAGTGTTTATAAATACCGGATCAATGTTCGTACAAAGAAATGGTGGTATCCAATCTTCTCTTGGGGCGTTGATGTCACACCTCAGAACTGTTGGCTTCTATTCCGCAAAATTAGCACGAGTAAGGATATTGACCTTCTCGCATTCAAGCGGATCATTGTGCATAAATATTTATCTAACCATGGAAGTGCACCTAAGCGCGGTTTTTCTATACAAGAACGTAGCAGTCAAATTGAAGTGAGATCGTCAAATCGAAAACATTTGATCGCCAATGACAAAGAACATCGTCTTCGCTGCAAATTCTGCTCTGTGAAAATCAACAGAAAATGTGAAACGTGCAACGTCTTTCTGCATGACAAGTGCTTTTTTGATTATCATAAGTAAATTCTTTTTACTGGTTTCAGAACTCTACACTGGTGAGCAAGACTATTTCTACATTTTTGATAGTATATTATCCCAGTGGGTATTTTAGTACCCAATCAATATTGCTGAATATAGATATTTTTTAAGGATCTGAGGTTGTTCTGATATTAGTCTAGGTCAAAGCTCTAAAATATCAAAAAATTGAAACTATGTCATTAATACTCGAAGTATGGGTTGAAATGGGTCAAGTGAACCAAAACTCCAAAATGAGTAAAAGAGGAAGTTTGAAAAACACAAACTGATCAATAGCCGATTTGTTATTTGTAAAAGCAAAGTAATAAAGACAATGTCATCATACTATTAAAAAGAATCATTTCGAGATAGAATTGCGTTTACGGTAAACTACGTTATGGAATTTTTATGGAAAAAGGAAAAATAGTGTCATGTCTCATGAATCATTAAAGAATTAAGAGCGGAATGAGAAGAACCTATGTAAATTGTACGTGCAAGCTGGCAGCAGACGACAAAAACTTGCGAATCAGTAGAGATAGATAAAGAACACTTATCTGCTAATGCAACCAAATGATTCAAGCAAATGCAAATTTGTGAGTCAAATACGTGTACACTGAGCATCTAGTTGAATTTTCGATACAATAATTTCTAGGTGGCAAGTAGTAAGCTCATCCCAGGCGCAAGTCCAAAATGCGCAACCCCTCTCTGTCCGGAAGGTGAGGGAGTTCGCCAAGGATGTGTTGGGAGGAATGGGTCCGAGAGGAGGAAACGGGTCTCCCCTCTGGAAGGAAGGCAGGAGTTTTCGGGTAAGGGTTTGGCAGGAAGGTAATGTGTGAGGGATAGAGTTGGAAAGGGGTGGGTGTTGATGGTGTTTGGGATGAGAAACGTTGGAAATCGTCATGAAGGAGGGTTCGGATTGGAAAGTGGAGTTCAGATGTGGAATCTACGTGAAATGTTGGTTGGGGAAGGATGGAAGGAGGAGCAGCAAGGGGTAGAATCTCTGAAAACGGCAGAGTTGGAAAAAGGCGGGGTTGGGTGGTTTTGGGATGAGAAAAGTTGAATTTCGTCATGAAGGAGGTCTCGGATGGGAAAATGGAGTGCAGATTCGGACTCTACGTGAAATGTTGGGTTAGGAAGGATGTTTCCAGCAAAATCGGAGAGAAAAAATTTTGAGGACGTCCCCCCCCCTCCTACCAAACTTCCAACTTTGGTTGTAGACATCGTAGAAAGTCATGCAATAGCTCATCTGAAAGCTGGGAATGAGACAAATGCAGTGGAAAGCTCAGTTTGGACTAATTTTCCTTGGTTGAGGGAGGAAAATGGCAGGAAAACGTCAGAGTTGGAAAAGGCAGGTTTTGGAGGTTTTGGGATGAGAAAGTTCATTTTTCGGTATGAAGGAGGTCTCGGATGGGAAAATGGAGTG
Organism: Prostheceraeus crozeri; assembly: GCA_907163375.1. NCBI lineage: Eukaryota > Metazoa > Platyhelminthes > Polycladida > Euryleptidae > Prostheceraeus > Prostheceraeus crozeri. Next base: position 98,320 of record CAJQUW010011891.1, on the reverse strand, counting down.
CAAATTCAGACGTTTTGGCCACTTTTGGGTCTAGGAACGTCTTCCCAACTCAATCGGAGAGAAAAAGTGCTGACCCCCGCTCGGCAACGATCTTCCAACTTTGGTTGTAGAGATCGTAGAAAGTCGTGTAATAGCTCGTTTGAAAGCTGGGAGTGAGACAAATTCAGTGGAAAACATGGCTTGTTCGTGTCTGCCTTCGTTTAGAGGTGAGACGTTATTGAAATTTTGGACATTGACGAGAAAACGACAGAGTTAGAATTTTTATGAAAATCGCTCTAGCGGGTGAAGCAAGCCTCGGACGGGAAAATGGAGACCAGATTTGGAATCAGCGTCAATTTTGTAACAAATAATGTTTTGACCCTCCCTGCATGGATTGCCGATTGCATATTCACAGAGTATATAAGAACGGGATCGGGAGAGGAATTTCACTAAGTTGAGAAACTGACTACAGGTAAGTCGTTTCTCCTGAGTTCCGATATCGAGCTTCTGACTTTCCATTGCTGATATCAGCTAAGGTGTCAGACTTATAGGTTAGTCAGTATAGCATGACTGACCATTTGATGATAGTAGGCCGAAATCTCCAAACGGCTATAACTTTGCTTATACAAGTCCTTTAGACTTGATTCAAAAAACATTCGACAGCTCTTGCTGTGCTGTAGATGACAGACTACTTATAAACGTTTTATGAGTAGTACTAAAATACTGAAAAATTTAAATTCATATTTAATGATAATAATGAATAAAAAAATTTTGAATAAAAAGCAGTCGTTTATGAGTCTCTGTGACTTGGGTCGTTTCCTCTTGTAAATAACTCCACCGGTTTTCATGTCAAAACTGGGGCCCGGATACCAACACAGTGATATGACGCACGCTCTGTCCGCTCGAGGTTGGATTTGTGGGTCGACGCCTTGGAGCTGGGATAAGATCCCCTCTGAGTAATGCCTGTAACGGATTCAAGAGCTTAACACCCAAACGGTTGCTGGCTTGCTATCAGGCCTTCTTCGTCTAGCCTCAGTAGCTCAGGCTTGGAAACGTCTATCGTTTGTCATTGTAACTCGGTAAAAATGGGATGGTTTCTGCAAGCATTGACGTCAAACCTTTTCGCGTCAAAGGGGATTCCGGCTTTGTGTTGGGAGTTGGTAGCGGAAAGCACGGTGACTGCCGATGCCCATACATGGTAAAACTGCTGTTGTCAAGTCAAAAGCATGACCAAATAAAGAAGGTCTGAATCATGGCTTTGTGCTCGCTGGGTATATAAACCGCGACTTTTCTCTAGTCTTCACTCCTGTTTCAAGTTGCAAGGCGAACGGTGAGTGCTCTGACAAGGTTTGCTATCAAACTTTGGGATTTAGGATAAAGCTAGGAATCGTACTCTTTAAATTTGGTTGACGATTTTATTCCAACGTTTGCTGTCAAATGTCTTTCAATGCATATCAGCAAGTAGTATCCTATAAACACTTGCTATCAAATTTTACTCTATCTTTACAGAATTATCATGACGAAATCAGGCAATGCTAGAATGCTTGTTGGCAAATGCAGTTGCGGCAAGATTGCCAGAGGCAGTGAGCTGAAGAAGCACATGAAAGAGGGGACGGTGGGCGCGCATATGAGAGAGGTATTGTTGAGAGTGTGCGTGCATCATCGGGTGGTATGTGGGGAAGGGAATGAGGTGACGTTTATTAAGGATCGCAACGAGTGTGCAAGTGGCAATATAGCTATGGCAGGGTTCAAGGAGTGGTTTGAGGGAGAGTTGTTGGAAAGAGAAGAGGTGAGGAAGGCGGTGGCAACGATTGAGGACGTGGTTGGGGAGAAAGTGGTGACGAGGGCAAGTGATGAGAGTACGAGTGAGGAAGTTGAGTTGAGAGCGAAAATGAACAAGAAGGTTGATGTTGATTTGGATAAGGTGATTGAGGATTTGTTTGGGGATATCGGTGATCTGGAGGGGGAGGGGAAGGAAGTGGGTAAGCCGATGGCAGCGTCATCGCCACGGCGGGAAGAGGGGTATGATACGGAAGCGTTTGTAAGGATGAAGGATCGCATGATGGGGTTGGAAAGTGTTAATTGAAAGGTTTTCAAGGAGAATGAAGGGCTGACGGTGAAGGCTGAGGGGTATAGGGCAACGAGGGAAGAGTTGGAGAGCATGAGAAAGAAGGAGAAGGAATGGATGGCGGAAAGGAGCGAGTTTGATGAGGAAGGCAGGTTTGGTGGAGAGTTTGCAGGCGAGTTTGTCGAGGAAAGATGAAGAGATAGAGCGGATGCGAAGCGTGGTGAAGGAGATGGAGGAGGTAAAGGGCATAAATAAGAGGTTGGCGGGTGAAGTTGAGCGACTGCATGAGTGTTTGAAGAGTAGAAAAAGAAGAGTGTATGAAGTCCATCTTCCCCTCTTCCAAAATAATATATGTGACATCCCCACAATTACCGACGACCCCAATGTGACACAACAATGCTATGAGGGCGACGGAGTCCGTTGTCTACATATGAATATGAACATCACTGGAGAGCTCGAGGACTTCGTCGTCCGAAAAGTTCGGAAGAAGTTGCCCAGTAAGTTTCCTCAACATGATAATTTCCTTGCCGCCTCTAATCTCCTATTCTTTTTCTTTCAGAGTTTTTGCAGAAGTGAGAGTGGCGGTGGACGGAGAACGACCCATGGGCTCTTTTAAGGGCCAACCTTCTAATGCAGCTAAAGCGGTCCCAAGCCCGCCACATATCTTAGGATATGGAATGCAGAGGGGAAGAAAAATGATGAATGGAATGAAATGGGAGGTCACCCTTGCGCCACACGCAACACACCACAGATTTCTCTCTTCGCTAGTGAACAAGCTTTGTCAGTGTCGTACAAAAGTTTTACTGCAGCACAGGTTGATGCATAGTTAGAAAATTTGATCATGACGTTTTATGAAACATACATGTCATAAAATGTAAGCGCTAGTGTAGTCAAATAATATTACCGCGACACCCGTTTGAGAAAGTAAAGTTTGATCATGACGTTTATCGTAAATGTCGTCAGAAAGTGTATCATGGTTTGTAAAAGTTTTACTGCAGCACAGGTTGATGTATAGTTAGAAAAGTTTGATCATGACGTTTATTCGTGAGTGTCGTCAGAAAGTGTATTATGGCTTGTAAAAGTTTTACTGCAACACAGGTTGATGTGTAGTTAGAAAAGTTTGATAATGACGTTTTATGAAACACAAGTGTCATGAAATGCAGGCGTTAGTGTAGTCAACTAGTTTTTTACCGCGACGCACGTTTGTGAAAATAAAGTTTAATAATCGAAGTTGTATGACTGACCGAACTCATCACAGCACTAAAAAGTTTTATAGAAAAGGTTTTACTGCACAGTGTAGATTGTCTTGTAACTTACTTTCAGTGTTAGAAAGTTTCATTGGAGACAGTTGTCAAATGTTTCCCTATTAGAAAATTCAAACTCCATAACTGTTAGAATAGCTTCATCAGGCTTACTTAAGTTCACCACAGTGTTCACCACAGCGCTAGAATGTTTAGCACAACACAACAAGTGTCATGAAAAATACTTTATTTGGTCTTTGATTTATCATCATTGAAACCCACTTTACTAATAGCAATGACAATATGGTTTATTTTATTCAGAAGAAAATGATCGCCGTAACCATGAAAGTTGTCCATCCGAAAAATAATCTTCCACAGATGTCGTCTATAAAACTCAGAAGCATCAGTAACATATTCTTGTCCATAGGAAGGAAATTGAAAATCAACACTTTCCACTTCTTCACCATGTGGAAAATGAATGTAATTGACATGTGCAATTAAGTGAGCCTTGATGATACTGTCTTTGAAATAAGATATCAAATCCGTAAATATTTTTCGTGTGTAGTCTAAATATGCTTCCAATTCTGTCTCCTCCCTTTGAAACTCAAGGATGTAATCTTGTATTAAGCCTCCGAAGCTCTCTTGATGAAAACGAATCGTGCAATCATCATGTTTCAATGTATTGACTTCAGGTGCCATGCTTGAGTCTATTGCTAAACAACATTTTTTTTTGCCTAACACGATTTCAATAACGCGTTACAAATATGCGTGCGCACATCGGGAACTCTAGCTCGTCTGTGATTGGACGAGAGGTCTGATCCATTCACCGCTTAGGAAAATCTTACAAAGGGTAGTGTATCACCTCTGCTCTTCACATTCATCTTTCACAAGGTGAGTGTCAGTGAGCTCCTGCTATCAGGTTGTTTTCATGTAGTTTCTTGCTATCACATCTTCTGCTCATAAAACATATCATCGCTGTAATACCTCCTTTGCTCGAGCGTTCCTTCGGGACGGCAGGTACTGCCGTAGAGGGATTGTGTTGCACGAGTTGTTCGTCGTTTGTTAGACCGAAACCTCTGAGCCGTTGCTCATGTTGGGCGTTCGACTTCATACTCAACGTGATGCTTTCTCTCGCCAGGTCAGAGTACTTTAGCCATTCGACAAAGGTTAGTCTTTATGATATGGAGTAGAGTGAAATGTAATTCATTAGATGTCACTTCAATGATTGTTCCCATGATGAACGTTGACTAGGCAAATGAAACGATTCTCATTTTCCTTTTCAGTGATTGAAGTTTAACAATTAATCCACTACATCCTACCAAGAAAATGGAATTCAACAAAGTTGAAAATTACCGCATTGCTGCTGAGATGGAGAAAGCCACCATCGAGCAATGTAAGTATCAAGATTGACTCTATTACTAACATCATTAGGGTAGTCATCCTCACTAAAATCAAGAGCCCCTCCCTTATGTTGTTCATGTTTAAACCGAATCCAAATTTACCTCTGCTCATCTTTGCTGTCATTCTTTTTCAGTGCATGAATGCATTCGTAATGGGGAACCCGTCCCCCAAGGAGCAATCGGGCAAGCTTATGAGCGGCTTGGAAAGTGTATGTACCCTCACCTATGAGAGTTGAAATGTCATGTTTTAGCACTTCTGTATTCGTATAGCTTGCTCTCCATCATTGTTGTCTCCGCAACCTCTAATCTCATCCCTTTTTCCTCTCTACAGACTTGGCGAATATGAAGAAGTGGGAGGAAGCCGCGAGGCGGAGATTTAATGACGAATTTCCGGCCCTGCCTTCCCGTCCATCTACCTCCGCCCAAGGTGCAACCCCTCTCTCGGGCATCGTCATCGCCCCACCTCCACCGCCTGCTCCGCTCCCTGCACCCGTCCCTCTGCCAGTCCCTGCTCCTCGCCACCACATCCCTCCGACACTGAAGCCCAGGACCCTTCCACCCTCGGCTCGCGTCCCTCTCCTACCTCCTCCGCGACCATCGGTGTTGCCGGAGTTGCAGTCCATAGATGGTAAGTATCATTGATTGGGAAATAGGGGGATAAGTCTTCAAACTTAAAATGTTGATCATGTTACTAATCTCTTTTCTCATTTTCTCAACAGATCTGGTGGCCTACCTCCTGGACGGCGACGTCCCCTCGCGTCCCATCATCCCTGCATCGCCACCACCACCTGCAGCGGTCGACCTCCCTCTCCTCTCCGTCAAGTCGGTGGGGAGACTGTTGGAGGAATAGGAGTTATAGATAGTCGGAGAGGAGAGGGAGATGGAAGTCGAAGAGGAGGACTTTCGATGCCAGCGGTGTGACAGGGTCTTCACCTCAGCCTACAATGTGAGACGTCACACAGCTGGCCATGCCTGCAGGGGAGGAAAGCGTCGACCCATCCCTCAACGGCCCAAGTGTGAAGGTTGTGGACGTACGTTCTACAACAGCACCAACTTGCGAGTCCACATCGAAGGCGGTTCCTGTGGCAGTGTGAGGCAACCACCAACGTCATCAGGTAGGAAGCATCCTTCATCGCACGTCGGTTTTTCCTGTTCTTCGTGTCAGAAGACCTTTCCTACAGAGCTTGTTCTTTCTTCGCACACACTCTGTCACACACATTCCACTGAGCTTTACACAGACAACAACGTCACTCTAAGGCTGAGCAAGTTTTCCCTTGGGAGGCTCGTTCGCGACTATGAGTTAGAAAGCAGTAATGGGCAAAAGACCGTTCCAGGACACCACAAAATTCAAAAAAATAGTATCTTTAAAAACGACATAAATTCATGAATTTAGACCCTTTTTCAGGTTTTTAAGACCTAAATACATGAATTTAGACCGTTCCAGGACACCTAAAATTCAAAAAAAATAGTATCTTTAAAAACGACATAAATTCATGAATTTAGTCCCTTTTTCAGGTTTTTAAGACCTAAATACATGAATTTAGTCCATTCAAAAAGTACCATTTTTTCAAAAATGGTACTTTTTAAAAACGACATAAATTCATGAATTTGAACCCTTTTTCAGGTTATGAACACCTAAATTCACAAATTTGGGCGTTTTTAAAAATACCCAATTTTCAAATTTTTCAAAATCTCAAATTTGTGATTATGACATTTTTCATTGCTCAAATCATGACCGTTCCAGGACACCGAAAAAATCATAAAAGTTAAGAATCTCAAATTTGTGATTATGACATTTTTCATTGATCAAATCATGACCGTTCCAGGACACCGAAAAAATCATAAAAGTTAAGAATCTCAAATTTGTGATTATGACATTTTTCATTGCTCAAATCATGACCGTTCCAGGACACCGAAAAAATCATAAAAGTTAAGAATCTCAAATTTGTGATTATGACATTTTTCATTGCTCAAATCATGACCGTTCCAGGACACCGAAAAAATCATAAAAGTTAAGAATCTCAAAATTTGAGAATTACAATTTTCACCCCCGCCAAAATCATGACCGTTCTAGGACACCAAAAATCATAAAAGTTGAGAATTTCAAATTCATGAATTTTATCCATTTTTCAGGTTTTTAAAATATATCATGTGACTAAAAATATTTGAAGGAATTGACATATTCTTAACAATAAGTTTAGAAACTTTTACAATTGTCATTCAAGGGTAGAGAACATCTGCTTCTCGCATTTATGAATAAAATGCATTTCAGTGTAAGGAGCTGTGTCCTCCAACTCAAACATTTGAAAGGAAACAATGTATGAAAGAAAAAACAGCTGCTACACCCACTTAGTCATTTGTAAGACGTGAAATATATAACCAGCAAATCCTACTCCGGCTGCAATGCCGTGTAACAATACACAACAACAATAATCGATATGGCTATTTCAAACAATTGTGCTGAAGACTTATTTAATTAAATAGTGTTTCTTGTCAGTGAAGGTTGTGTCAAAACGCTCTCGTCATATATTTCTCAAAATGAGTCAAGATCAATTTGAAGATAGAAGAAAACAATCGTTGCCAGGGTGGATGAAAAAATTACGAGAGGAATTGAATAGGAATATATTTTGAGAGGCATGAATTTACAGATTCTTTGAGTGATTTCATAGAGCCAAATGGAGAGAATAATACAATTGTAAACTTACACAATTTCTTGTTGCATGAAAAAAGAAGCAATTCACTCAGTGTTATGTGTAAAATTTTTATCGGTAAGCACATCAACTATCTTCTATATCTTTGTGATAATGACAAGACATATTTTTATAGTCGCTTGAAGCAAAATGAGATCAGTTACCGAAGTTTCATTTCAATTAGGTAAAATTAGCAGACAATTTTCCTACGCTTTGTTGGGTGTCTGTTTCTCTTGTACTTTAAAAGTCACGACCTAATGTTAACGGAAGATTGACTTCATTGTGTAAAGCAATTATGTGACAATCCAAATGATTCCATTCTTCTCTCAAACAATGGTGCGTCATTTAGCGATAATACCGCGCTGACATATTCAATGGAATTTGGATGGTAAACTCCGCTTTTGTTATTGCGATACGGCCGCAAGACACTTTATTTTCGTTTAGACCTATGCTATTTCATTTTAATTTTCTTAACAATGGTGCGCCATTCAGCTAAAATACTGCGCCATTCAACTAATCAAATGACCCGCTGTGAAGAAAATTTATCATTCTTTAAACCCCTCTGTTTTAAATGCAATGTTATTTCCTCTTGCACATGTAAATACAATAGAGTGTTTCATCCAATGAAACCTTGTCCTCGCGTGGACAGAAATCCTATTGTTTAGAAAATTTGTATGTGTCGGTTTTAAATGCGATGTTATTTCCTGTTTTAAATGCAATGTTATTTCCTCTTGCACATGTAAATACAATAGAGTGTTTCATCCAATGAAACCTTGTCCTCGCGTGGACAGAAATCCTATTGTTTAGAAAATTTGTATCTGTCGGTTTTAAATGCAATGTTATTTCCTGTTTTAAATGCAATGTTATTTCCTCTTGCACATGTAAATACAATAGAGTGTTTCATCCAATGAAACCTTGTCCTCGCGTGGACAGAAATCCTATTGTTTAGAAAAATTGTATCTTATATGCAATGTTATTTCCTGTTTTAAATGCAATGTTATTTCCTCTTGCACATGTAAATACAATAGAGTGTTTCATCCAATGAAACCTTGTCCTCGCGTGGACAGAAATCCTATTGTTTAGAAAATTTGTATCTGTCGGTTTTAAATGCAATGTTATTTCCTGTTTTAAATGCAATGTTATTTCCTGTTTTCAATCATTTTCATTATGTTGTTATATGCAATGTTATTTCCTGTTTTAAATGCAATGTTATTTCCTATTTTAAATGCAATGTTATTTCCTGTTTTCAATCATTTTCATTATGTTGTTATATGACGTCATTTTTCTCTCATCCAATGAAACCTTGTCCTCGCGTGGACAAATTTACATGTAGTTCAATGTATCCAAATTGAATGTATGCAAAGTGGTTGTAACCAAATTGAAATATCCATGTGTTGTTTTTAATTTCTCATTTACGGGAATATAATAGAAACATTGTATCTTCTATAAAAATGAGAAACATTAGAGACATTCTAAAAATATACAGCAAACAAAACCACATTAAATTTCGATTTAAATGAGATTGCTAAGCAATTGGGAATAAAGAATTTTCACATATTGATGAGTAATGAATTACTATTGATAAAAGATGAGCGAAACACCAACTCTACTGCTACAATGCAACAATGTAACGTTTAAATTTAGATTAAATTAAATCATTTCAAAATTGAATAAGTAGTAAGGAAAGACATCATTAGAGACCAGTTTTAAATCAATACCCCCCCCCAAGTAGTAAGGAAAGTCATCATTATAAAAATGTTTTAAATCAATACCCCCTTCTGACTAAGTAGTAAGGAATGACATCATTAGAGACCAGTTTTAAATCAATACCCCCTGACTTCTAGGGGTCCTTTAAGAAATTTTTTTATTATAAAATGAGCAACCTAAATGAGTTTTTGAAATTATATGGAACACAGACAACAACGAATTTCGATTTAAATAAGATTGCTAATCGATTAGGAATAAAGAATTTTCACATATTGATGAGGGATGAATTACAATTCCTAAAAATTAGGCCAACAGGAACCTTCAGTTCCCGGAACAAAGTTCCATCAATAACTGTAAATTTCATAACAAATCTTCATACGACAGATGAAAAAGGTGTACATTGGTCAGCAGGCGTTAAAAATCATCAGCAGAATTATTATTTTGACCGCCCGGAGGCTGAGAACTATTATTTTGATTCATACGGTTTGCCCCCTACAAATGAAGTAAAAGAATTACTTGGAACGGGAACATACAATACGTTTCAAATTCAAACACCAGGCACTACCTATTGTGGACAATTATGTTTATACGTTTTGTACAAATTACAAAAAGGAGTACCATTTCTAGATATTATGTTAGAGTTAAACAATCTATAACTCAAGCGAAGCTAGCTAAAGCGCCACCTAAAAGTTAAAGCTCTGTTTTCTGTAATTCATTTTGATAAAAACGACCTCTGATATCCTCATTATCTAAATCTTTAATTTCATAAGTAATCGGATAAGTTTTATTTATTTTGCAAACTTCAAATATTTCTTTAGTCCAATAACCAACAATGCCTTTTTCAAATTTATTCTTATATTTAAATATTCTAACTCTATCTCCAATTTTAAATTTCGGTTTAAGTTTCTGCAAATTCGGATTACTCTCATTCGAATTATTATTCTCGAATATTTTCTTTCGTATCAAATCAGGGTCGTCAGAAGCATTCTTTGGAGTTTCTTCAATACCAGAATGAACTTTATTATTGTACTCTTCTACAACTCCTGGTAATATTTTTAACCATTTCTGATTTCTTTGCTCAGTAAATTTCTTGAATAATTTATTTTTTAACGTCCGATTGAATCTTTCTATCACTATGGCCTTCCCAGCGTTTTCAGGTGAATAAACAGAGCCTTGGCGATGACTTTCGTCTGTTTCAAATAGTGGCTGAACGTTTCTGTTATAAAATTCCGACCCTTTATCAACAAACAATTTTTTTGGCTTTCTATTACTTTCTTTAAAGATTTCTTCAAACGCATATTTAACTGATAGACCACTTTTATTTTTTAAAGGTTTTACCCAAGCGTATCGTGTATATAAATCTATAACGGTCAATGCGTATTTATAATCAGAATCATTCGGCATATGAATAAGATCAGCACTCCAAATATCATCTTTATTAAATACTTTTACTTTCAATAAATATTTAGGTCTTCTATATTCCTTGTGGATTTCAGACGGGTAGGTTCGAGCGTTGCTCTCAGAGTTGTTAGTTCGAGCGTTGCTCTCAGACAGCTTAGCTGTCGTTTCATTTGCTGACGGATCAATACCCTGACCGAATAATATTTTAGCTTGTAAAGCTTTCTTAACAAACATTCTTTCAATTTTTTCTCTAAATGTAGGATTTTGAATACTATCTAATTCTTGAATCATCTTCTTATCAGCTGCATGTCGAGAACTTAGATCATGATTTCGATAAGCTAAATCATGCCTGTAAGCTGCGGCATCTACTCTATTTATTGGTTCTTCACCTGGTTTCGGATTATTATTCTCATCTAGTCTTATATCTAATCGAGTTCCTGGACCGGTATATGAATGACCAGGAAGATGTTTTTCTTTCGAATATTTACTCCAAATAAAACCAGGAAAGTTTTCTAATGTTTTTTGTATATCACCACCGAAGTGGTGTTGAACTTTGTTCTTGTCACCTCCAATATGCTGACAGTTTGAGTTTTTATTTTTGTTTAATAGATAATTTAATAAATCTAAATTAGCAATTTTTAATTTAATTAAATTTTCTGAATTTGTGGAATTTGCGGAATCCATTTTTAAGGATAAAAAACTTTTAAAAGATAAAATAAAAGTTTTACCGGAAAGAACCAAAGGTTCTCAGGTTATTACCTTATCATACTAGGACTTAGATATATTCCAGAACCATCTTAAGTTTCTTTAATTTCAATTAAATCATCAACATTGTGGAGAATATTTTTAAGAACTCGTTTTCCTTCATCAACTAGTTTCAATTTACTAATAAAATTATCTACTACTCCTTCACCCCTAGCAACTTTCTCTAACTCTCTGTTATGACGTTTTTGTTCTTCTAATGCTGCCTTCTCTGATTTATTTTTATTTACTGCTTGGACAATACCAGCTGTCCCACCTGCAACACTTCCTGCTGCTGCTATGCCTCCTATTATTAGTGGAATTAATGGGAGAATCCCGCCATTCTTTTCTTCTTGTAATTGAATATTCTCTATCATTGGTTTACTTATGTAATACTTTTTTTTATTAATCGTAATAGTTTTAGGGGTATTTTTGTCTACAATATTACGTAATTTTAATTCAACAGTTTTATTATTAATATTACTTTTCGCTTGCGACATTTTTAATAAAAAAATTTTAAGTTAAGAATTTTTAATCTATTCTAGTTACGAAAAATTTTTAAGATATCAACATTTTTAAGTTATCAAAAAAATTAAATTAATGAAACGACGAAGTCTTGGGCTTTAGCCTACCGGACCAAAGGTCCTCAGGTTACTAACCTATAGAACTTTGTTCAGAGGCTTTAGCCGATCCCATTAAGAACTTCAATAGAATATTTTACATCTTCTAGCAATAAACCATAAGCCATCAATGAAGTTGTGGAATCTTTTTTTTCAATATTAAATGTTACATCACAACCATTTTTAATAATATCTTCTGATTGTGCACTTAAATCGAAGCAGAAAATTGGATATAAATGTCTCCAATCTCCAGGAGTTAATTGTGGTTCAACTCCAAATTCTATACAAAGATTTCTATAAGAATCATATCCTTCCATAAATTGATTATTGGTATCATCGAATCTTAATGGATCAATTGGATATCGAGTTTGATTTAATGAAACTTGTAAACTTCGAATTGTATTAATATGAAAAATATTATTGTTCTTATCAAAACTTGGAGAATTATTTCTTTGAAATGTTAGTAATAAAAATCTTGGAGTATTCGCAGTTCTAGTAAAATGCCAGTTAAATCTTTGCTCTGAAAAAGTTACTGAACTAGCAGTACGCTTTAGAAAATTTACTGGAACTGGTTTGTTGGTATTTAATCTTTTTGCAATAGCTGTTTCAATCTCTAAACTAGGAGTAATATGTTTAATCCACCATTCAAGTCTATCAATTTTTAAATATGCTTTTTTTCCAGTCTTACCAAAAAAGATTAATTCATTATTTGCTGTACGATGAATTATTAATTTAAATTTTAATTGATCTGATATTTTGACATAATCTAAATAACCGAATAATGGAGACAATGACCAATTTACTGTTTGCTTACTTTTCTTGTTAAATTCACGTCTTTCTTTATATGCAGTATTGTTTGTTTTATTTAAATGTTTTGCAATATTTTCTACATCTTTCGCAATTCCTGCGGCATCTGTTCCGGCGTGAGTTAAATCATCAATAATTATACCATCATTAGTATCAGGAAACCAACCTTCGACTTTATACTTTTTATTATTTTCACCAATTATTACAAATCTAAGCATTGTATCAATTACACCTGGGGAATCACTTATTGTTTCTATATTTTGAGTTGCAACATCCAAACGCATTTGTGTAAATAATCTTGGAAAAAAATTATTTTCTAGTGTAATATTATCGGTATCTGGTAATGGTGTTGTAAAATTTGCATCACTATATAAAGAATATTCACAGTGTAAAAATGAATCAGGTAAATATAAATAGCTCTGCTGATTATCAACTTCAAAAATTAAATCACCTCCAGTGTTTACTCTACTGGAAGATCCGGGATTCATAGCAATTCTTATATAGTCATTCTTTTTTTGATTATAACTGACGAACGGAGGATCGTCTAATCTAAATTTATTTTCGATAAGCGAAGACATTTTTATAAAAAATAATTTGACTTTTCGTTTTTTCTCACAGATAGAAAAAAATTTTTACTAAAATATAATTTTAAAATTTTGCTAGACCATTACCTCTTATTTCTTCAATTGTTTTTTCATTATGTTTACTATCACCCTCTACAGCTATGTTAGCAATTTTGTTTTTTGTTTCATCTGAAAGTTTTTTTAATTTTTTTAGTTCTTCAGAATCATTCTTGAGTTTACGAATAGCTTCTAGTTGTTTTAATTCGTTTTGTGATTTAACAGCATTTGATATTGCACTAGCTGTACTACCTATAGCAGCTGCTCCTTTTGCAGCAGATGTAATCAAATCTTTATTATTTTTAATTAAGTTAACGATACTATCAATACCAGAAAAGATGCCATCTCCTTCTTTTTGAACGGTTTCTCTATTATCATAATGGTAAACCGGATTCATACGTGGTTCATGAGCAATTTTTTGATTTGAAGCAAATTGTTTAAGATTGTGTTTATAAATTATAGGCATTTTTTAGTAATAAATTTGACTTTTGGGAAAAAAATAAATTATAAAAAATGTTTATTTTTTGTTCTTAACTTTTACAGATTGCGTTTTTGGTTTAACTTGAACAGGAACCAAACCTGCATCAATCATTCTTTTTATTCTATGATTTTCTTTCATAATATTTCTTTCTTTTATTAACTCTTCTAATTGTTTAATTCTTTTAAAATTATTAGCTCTAATTTTATCCATTTTTAAAAATTATATTTATACTTTTATATTTTTAAAATTATATTTATATTTTTATATTTTTAAAATTATATTTATATTTTTTATGATTTTTATTTTTTGTAGGTAAAACTATTTAAGTTAATATTTACAATACTCGTTTAAGATTTACGTTTGTGAATGGACAACAACTTCGAGATAACTTTATTAATTGCCTGTTGCACTTTATCTATTGCGTCAAGCAGCGTGTGATGTACTTTAATTTCTTTTCTATTAACTTGCATTTTCTGCTGATTAATCTTCAACGCCGTTTTAAGAGCATTTAACTTAACTTTAAGAACATCTAATTGTCTTTTAACAGAATCTAACTGTTCTTTATTTTCTTTAGAGTTTTCTTGTAAATTTTTCTTTAATTCATTTTCTAAATTGATTTTAAGATTTTTCATTTTATCAACTTTTTGATTAAGTGAGTTTACTTCATTTATTATTCTATTCATCTTTTTCATTTGTTGAGTAATTTTAGAACTTAATTCATCAACACTTTTTTGGAATGTAGTTTGTAACTGCTTTAAATTTTTTTTAATTCTTTCAGGAAGTTTTTCTATTTCATCTTCTAATTGTTCTTCTAACATTTTTATCTGATGTTTATTTTTAATGACTGCAGATTTTAAATTTAAAGAAAGTAATATTAAAATTTTTGATTGTTCAGAAATCTTTTTAAAAAGTTTTGCTATATCTGCTTCTAGTTCTCTATCCTTTTTATCAAGTTTTAATAATTTTTCGTTTAATGATTTGTCATTAAGTTTTAGCAACTTTAATTCATTCATCAGTGGAACCAAAACATCGTTTATATATTTTTCCTTTAAATCATTGATTTGTGTATCAACATATTGTTTATTTGTTAACTCTGTATTTTGTTGTGGAAGAATAGAAAGATGCAATGGACCAGATAAAACGTCTCCAGTTTTCATGATATAATTTTCTATCTCTATTTCTAATTCACGATTATTCGGGATATATGCACCTCCACCAACATTTGGTAACATCATTTTTTAACAATAAAAAAATAAAATTTTTTCTAATAAAAATAAAAAATAAAATTTTTTCTAATAAAAATAAAATTTTTTCTAATAAAAATAAAAAATAAAATTTTTTCTTATAAAAATAAAAAATAAAATTTTTTCTAATAAAAATAAAAAAATGGAAAATCCAAATTTAAAAAAATTATATTCGCCCGCATCATCCTGTTCTTCATATTCGACGAGATCAACGGGATTTGAAAATAAATGTTTTGATAATAATAATAATAATAATCCATGTATAGATGTTAATATTTTATTTCAATTACAAGCCGAAATATTTGGAGAACAGACTAAAGGTTTACCTTCTATAGAAACTAACTATTGTTTATTTCCAGGAGACCCGTTTATTAAATTTATGGAGATTGTAAGTAAATATAATGATGTAGCTTATGTTGAATTAAATAAAGAAAATATGGTTATAACAGGTCATAATAATGTTTATGGATTTATTAGAGCAGTGTTACCAATTAGTAATACTGATTGGATAGAAACTAAAATTATTAATTATATCAATATTAAAGAATTAGTTAAAAAATTAAAATCTTTTTCGAAAGAAAAAATTAGATTATTTGTTGACGATCAAAATCAATATAACATTCACATAGAGAGTAAAAAACATAATGAAGAATTATTATGTCAAGTTTATTATAGAGACACAATTTATAAACAAGAAACATTAGAAATGCCGCAAAGATATGATGATGATACTTATATAGGATTATATTCAAACTTAAATATTAATTTATTAAAATCTTATATAAATGGTTTAGCTCAACAAGAGAAAATTTATATGTGGTCAACACCTTATACTATTAACAATGACCATAATCATATTCATAATAAACGAACTGAAGGTTCAAGGGCTTTGCCCGATCTTAAAGAATCTTATGATAATAATGATGATTCTGTAACATCTGAAAAAGGTGTAAATGGTAAAAAAGATTATAAAAAATATTAGTAATTATAAAAATTTATCTAAATTTCATTTTCTTACAATTGAAAATAATAATGATGGTATAGTTGAAGATACTGTTAGACAACTATGTGTCGGGTCTACAAAATTTAAATTAGGATTTACATCTAATCAATTTAAAATTTTATCATCTTTAACAAAAACTAAAAGTGATTCAGATTATGATGGTGTTATTAAATTTTCCAAAAGAGATCAAAGACCAATATTTTTCTCTATTATATTATTATCAGATAAAAGATGTAATTTAGAGTTAGATATTCCAATAAGAGAATGGTATCCTATCATGGAAGGGCATCCTATACCAAAAAGTGTAATTTATGATGATGAAGAAACAATTTATGATGATGATGAAGAAACAATTTATGATGATGATGATGAATCAATAGTTAGTGAAAAAAAATTTAAATTATCTTTTGATAAAACATTATATGATGAAACTTAATATGGTAAAACTTAATATGATAAAACTTAATGTGATAAAACTTAATGTGATAAAGAAAATAAAATAACTTAAGAATGTGAAATATATAATAATATAAAATAACACTCAAGTCCTTGATATTAGAATGTTTATATCTAAAATTAAAACACAAATTTTTTTCTTAAATTTTCTCTAAAAAAATAAAAAAATGGAAAATACCAAGTTTTATTGTGTCTTATGTAAAAAAAAGTTGCAAACAAAAAGAAGTTATCAATCTCATTTAAATAGTAAATTGCATTTACAAAATGTAGAACCAGTTGATGAAGGAAATATATTAAAATTAAATAGTTATAAAAACTATCTAGAAACATTGCCTACTGATATAAAAGTTAAAAAAATGTTTGATGATTATTCACATTCGGAATATAAAAAAGTTTTTAATAGTCAAGATGAGACCATACAAACCGAAGGTTCTAGGGCTTCGCCCGCACCAGATGGAAGATATTTATTTAGCGATACTGATGAATTTGATGAAGCTGAACGAACCGATTAAGCGGAACGAACCGAAGGTTCTAGGGCTTCGCCATTAACAGATATAAAATATTTATTTAATGAATCTGTTGAACATAATGAAACCGATGAAACTTTTTATAATGTATTAACAAACTTTTATAATATATTTAAGAAATCTTTCAAATGTTATATGAATGTAGAAGTACTTTATACAAAAAATGGACCTGATGGAATTCCTGAAGAAATAATACAAGGACATTTTACAAATTCACAAGAAATTCATAATGTAAATGATATACAACCCATATTTGAATCGATGATACTTAAATTAGAAAATTGTATAATTGAAGCCCAGTTACGTGAATCTGGTTGGAGATTTGTTAAAATACTATCTAAGAAAATAGTAATTGATAAATATAAAAATAATACTGGTGGTAGTTATGTTCCTTTACCTTTCAGTTCACCACAATTAATCAACATAAAAAATGAAGATGATTATTGTTTTCTGTGGAGTATTATAGCACATTTACATCCTGCAGAATATCATAAAGAAAGACTAAGTCATTACAATAAAGAAGAATACATAAATGAATTTGATCTTTCTGATGGCTTAGATGAATTTCCATATGATTATAATAGATTAATAAAGTTTCATAAAAAGAATAAAAATTTAATTGAAGTAAATGTTTTTGAATTAAATGTGAATTATGTTTCTATTGGTAAAATTATTCCACTTTACTCAGATTCAAAAAAAATTTATTTGAATAATAAAAATTTATGTCAATCAGAAATAGTATATAATGATAGAGGAAATTACATGCATCATAATATTTTTTACCAAGGAAATATAATATGTACTGAAAAATTTGAACTTGTTAAAACACTATCACCAATAATGATTAATCATAATAATTATAAAGGACGTACTGATGATTATAATTACAAATATTCATCTTTATCTTCAGAATATCAACAAAAATTAGAAAATTTAAATAAAAGTTTACAAAAATGTAAAATAGATTATCAACAACAAACAAAAATGTTACTGCAAGAATATCACCATAAATATCAAAATAAGATAGAAACAATTCAAAAATTAAATGAAGACAATAAAGAATTAAATAATGAAGAAAATGAAACCAATCAAAAAATAAATGAATCTTTAAAAAAATGTCTACAACAATATAAAGAACAATATGATAAAGAATATATTTATCAGCTACAAATATTAAATCAAAATTATCATCAAAATACATTTAATATTACAAAAGAAATTAATGAAACACATGAAATATATAAAGATGAATTTGAAAAACTAGAACAGTCAAAACAACCAGCACAAGCGAATATATTATATTATCAGGGTCATTTTATATTGTGTAAAGATGTTTCTATATTTACAAAAACTTCAGATAATACAAATTTTCCTTGTCTTCAATGTATGACAAGTTTTAGAACTAAAGAAGAAATGAATAGACATTTGGAGAATTGTCAACAAAATGAAGCAGTCAGAAACACATTTCCAAAAGATGATTATTTAGAATATAATAAATGGTATTTTAAAAATAAAGTACCCTTTACTATTTATTGTGATTTTGAAGCATATAATGTTAATATGACACAAAATCGAACGGAAAGTTCCAGGGCTTCACCCGATTCTGAAAATTATAATTCTGAAAATGGTACGGGCCAATCCCTAGAACCTTCGGTTTTTAATTATGAAAAAAGTGCATCTGAACAAAGTAAAGAAAAATATTTATTTGAACAAAAACCATTATGTTGGGGAATGTACATTCATTCAAATTATCCTGAATTATTTAAATCAGAATATTTTCAATACTATTGTGAAGATAGTTCAGAAATGTTTACAAAGAAAGTAGAAGAATTACAAAATTATTTTTCACAATTGCTTGAAACAAATATACCGATGATGCCATTAACAGAAAAAGAAAAATTAAATTTCATTAATGAAACAAAATGTTATTACTGTGGAAGAGAATTTACAAAAAATTATAAAAATGGCAAAGGTAGATATCTTGATAGGCGAAGCGACGGCTCTGCCGTCAAGGTAAAAGATCATCATCATCTAAATGGATTATATAGAGGTGCAGCACATAATTCTTGTAATCTTAATGCTAATAAATTTAAATATAACTTTGTTCCTCTATATTTCTACAATGGTTCTAAATATGATTTCCATCTAGTAATGAAAGATTTATTTTCATCTGAAAAATTACAACAACAACAAATAAATGTACTATGTAAAACAGAAGAAGAATATTTTTCAATGCAATTAGGTTGTATTAGAATTTTAGATGCATTTAGATTTTTTACTCCTTATTCATTAGATGTTATGGGAAAAACTTTGAAATCTGAACAATGTAAAATATTAAATAAATATAATTTAAAACCTTTAAAAGGCATATTTCCGTATGAATATTTAACCTGTGGCTCACAGTCGAAGACTGATATAACTGGAGATAAAACCTGTGGTTCACAGTCGAAGACTGATTTTAATTCTGTGAATAAAATTATGGAAGAAAAACAACTTCCTCCAATAAATAAATTTAAATCAACATTAAAACAATCAAAATTATCTGACGAAGACTATGCAGAAGCTGAAAAGAATTGGAGAGAGTTAAATTGTAAAACAATGTATGATTATACAATGAAATATCTACAGATAGATGTATTAATACTAGCTGATCTTTTTGAAAACTTTCGTGATATGTGTTTAGAATATTACGGAATAGATCCATGTTATTCTTATTCTACACCAGGTTTAACATGGTTAGCAGGATTAAAACATACAAATGTTAAACTTAAACATTATAAAGAAAATACATATGATAAATTATTATTTTTTGAATCTGGAATTAGAGGTGGAGTTTCATCAGTTTTAGGTAATAGATATGTTAAATGATATAATAAGAAAGTAAATCCACAAGAATATGGAATAATGAAACCTTTATCTCCAGAAGAAAAAGAAAAAATATTAGAAATTTTTCGAACGAAACGAGAAGGAGTAGAACGTGAAAATGCAATTGATGAATTCATGAGAGAAAACTATTTATTATATTATGATTTTAATAGCTTATAATCTTCTTGCATGATACAAGAATTACCAACAGGTGAAATGACATGGTGTAATAATCTTGTTTATCAAAAAACATATGATGGAAATCGTAATTTTGGTTATATATATGAAGTTGATTTAGTATACCCTGATTATATAAAAGAAGCAACAAAATATTATCCTTTCTGTCCCGAAAACAAAATTCCTAATATAGAAGATTTTTCAGTTTATCAAAAATCTTTAATTCCTAAGAAATATAGACCAACAAAAAAACTTATGTTAACACAAAGCAATAAAGGAAAGTATGTTGTTGAAGGAAGAATGCTAGATTGGTATTTAGATCATGGAATGATTCTCACGAAAGTACATCGAAAACTAGAGTATAGAAAATCTAAATGGTTAAAAGATTATATAGAGTTCAATATTGAAAAACGTAAAATAGCTAAAAGAAATAAAGATGATTTTGGAAACGTTTTCTTCAAATTAATGAATAATGCATTTTATGGTAAGACTTTAGAAAATGTGCGTAATAGACAAAATATTGAAATAGTTTATGATAAAGATAGGTTTCAAAATTTAACAAGGAAACCTACATATAAAAGAACTACTAGATTTAGTGATGAACTATGTGCTGTACATTTACGCCGAATCAGCGTAAAACATGATAAGTTTAATTTCATTGGATTCACTATATTAGAATTAGCTAAACTATTTATGCATAAATTTACATATGATTATTTAGCACCTGCTTATGGCAAAAACTATAAATTACACTTTACAGATACCGATTCTGTTTTCTTAGAATTAACAATACCGTATAATTCTACACTTGATGAAGAAATTAATAAAATAAAAGATATCATTCATCCTTCTGATTTATGTAAAGTAAAAGATGAATTAGAAGGAAATGAAGATTTTATAACAGAAGCTATATTTTTAAAATCTAAATGTTACTGTTATGATACAACTAATAATATTAAAACACATAAAACATTAAAAGGAATTTCAAAGGCATCAGTGGCTAATCAAATAACATTTCAAGATTATAAAAATGCATTATTTAATAATGAAATAAAAACAGCATGTAATTATAGACTTAATTCAAAAAAACATAACATGTATTTAAAAGAAGAACATAAATTAGCATTAGATCCATTTGATGATAAAAGAAAAATTTTACCTGATGGAATAACTACTGAACCTTTTTAATTTTCTAATTTCTAAGATAGACAAATTTGATATATATATAAAATAAAAAAAAATATTGTAACACTATATTTGTATATTTTTATCACTCCGCGAAAATATTTTCGATAACTCTTTCATGATTTTTTTTATCAATATTAATTGTAATGAAGCCATAATCTTTTGACCAAGCATTATTACACGATTGTTTAAATTCATCTTTATTTCTTACGCATAAATCTCTTAACAAATCACTTAAGTTTCTTGCATTTATTTCAAATAGTATAAATATATTTGCATTCTTTCTAATAACACTTCCGTCTAATGAATACATACTTTGTGTTAAATAAAATACACTACAGTTATTATGTCTACCTCTTGTGAAATAATTTCTCTGAACTCACTGATTTCTATCATTAACGCAATCATCAAAAATTACACAATGTTTCATTGTTTTATCTAGTTTACTAGGATCTTGCATATTACCACTATCATCTATTAATTGTATCTTTATATGGTTATTTTTATTAGATTCTACTAACTGATTATTTTTTGCTGCTTCTTCACACCACGAACTTATTTCTTCTTCATCTTCAGATTTTTCATATTCTTTGAATAATGAAGCAATTGCTGTTTTTTTAAGATTATTTTCAAATCCATATTTTAAAAATTGATAGACGGGTTGTTCTGCCGTTGTTGTATAAATTATAAGATTGTTATAATCCAAAAAATTTGGAGTCGTTAAAATTTTAAATAATAGATATGTTTTTCCACATCCTGATCTTCCACAAATAACTGACAAAACTTTATTAGATAAATTTGGATGATGATTAAATTTAAGTTTTTTTTTATTTAATGGAGGTAGTTCACTCATTTTTTAATAAAAAAATTTATTTTTATTTTATTTTTGTTTTTAAAGAAGAAGAAGAAAATTAAACTTCTCTAGCTTCGCGTAGGAGTTTATACCTCCCGAACCAAAAGATCTATCATAATCTCTTCACCTCCAAAATTTATTTCTTGTCCTTTCTCATCAGTGATTCTAATGCCAATGTTGTTAATAGTTTTTCTTGTAATAGGAAAATATATTAATGTTTGGGGAATTACATTTAATCTATAACCAATGGGTACAGTAAAAGCTGGAAAACTGAATATTAGATTTGATAATTTACCATTTATATATCCTCCTTCAATAATGTCACAATGTACAACAATTGAATTTATTTCAGTTATTTTTGGAATCTTCTCACCTAAATGATAACCTTGACTATAGGTTTGTTTATTAAATCCTAATAGCTTTGACAATGATCTATCATGATTAAAATCAACTTGATGATTTTCGTCTAAAGTAAGAGAAAATTTATTGACTGCCGGTTCAACTGCAAAATGTAATTGTTTCTTATCTTTAAATGATATACCTAAATGTCTCTTAATTTCATTTGATATTGTTTCAACTTCGTAAGAACCAGGAAGAAAAGTTAGTATTTTCCATGTTTTGCCTTTATCAGTAGAATATCTAAATTGATCATTCACATCTTTGATAACGTTTTGAATAGTGTTAAATGTAGAGAAACTAGTCAATGCAATTTGATAATTTTTATTTTGTTCCAAATGTAGAATGGGTTCTAAATTACAAGTGTGTGATGAAGTAGTTGTTATAATTTTCAAAGTCGCACTAAATTTTGATGAACCCAAAATCTCTATCAAATTTTCTAAATGATTATTAATTTTGTCTAAATCTGCTGAACACATTTTTAAACTAAAAAAATTAAATAAATATTTTTTTATGAAATATTTTTTTTTATAAAAAATTAAAAACAACAACATATTTCAGCTACGGGCGAAGCCCTGGAGGACATCAGAGATGTCCGGTTATACTTTTATAATCCTCTTCATTTAGAATCTTCTTTTCTAACAGTCTTTTCAATATAGCATGAATTTCATTGAAACTAGAATTATGTCCTTCTTTTATTGCAGATATTAAAATATTTAATCTATTTAGTAATTCTTGTGGATCATCTGGTAAAAATACAGTTGTTTCAGTCTTAAAACCTTTTCCTACTTTAACTCCCATTTGTTATTTGATCTCTCTTTGACGTTCGTTCGTACATGAGCCGACAAATCTAATGTTGAGGAACGTGCTATGGCAATGGACTTCGGTTGGTTTTGTGACGGGAAATCCATGGACTATAAATAGCAACAAACATTACACACTCATAGAATACACTAAGAATGCAATATTCCAATGTAATTGTTCGTTTTCAGTATTCTTCAAACATCAGTATTGAAGAAAATTGACAGTACTCACCTCCGTTTACTTCATATTCACTGTTGTTGTTTTTGACATTTTGTATATCATATTACGCCAGTGTAACTAAAACGTTACGGTTTCAAAAAATTGACATGCCATGTCATGGATGAATATCTGATGAAGTATTGATTGCTATTTTCGGTATTTTATGAATAATGGGATCACGCAAATCACATGGACAGTAAAATACATGTGGACGTTCATCCACTATGTCTTCCAGTATAGAAGCAGATTTCATGCCCAGTTTTTGTCTAATTTTGTGATCAAATATAAGCACCAAAAAGTGCTAATTTTTGAATTGGCGATAGTTTGCCTGAAAATTTATGATAAATCATGTATGGCAATCATAATATTTTATCATATGTCGCCAGCTGGAGAAGACAGCAGATTCCAAAATGTGCTGTAACGAAAACGCTACGATGGCGCCAAATAGATTAAGGGCATGTTCTATCTCACTGCTCGTTTCAATAAGGTAGACAGTAGCACGGGAGAAGGAGAGTCCACTGTGACCATTAGAATAGCCTCCTGTGCTGCTGATCTTATAGGTGATGTAAACGAGTGGATAGAGAGACATGCGACCTATCTCGTCTGCAACTTAAATAAATTTAATGAAAGAGACAGCGGTCTGGTCTTTGATGGGATAGAGAAGGTAGACATCAAAATCAATCTTTTAGAAAATTTACAAGGGAGTGGTTGTTTCACCCTCCCCAAAGCACTGGCTGACAAAAAGGCTGTCATCAATGTAGAGTGTCAGTCCCAGTGTTTCAAGTATGCCGTCCTCTCCATTCTTCACTATAATGATGTAGGTATGCATCGTCAAAGAGTCACCATGTATTGTGAATGGGAGGATGAGCTTAAGTTTGACGGGTTAGATGTCAACACATTAGATTTTAAAGGCATCGCCCAATATGAAAAATTGAATAACATTAAGATTGTCGTCCATCTCTGGGAAAAAGGTCTGAAGGGCGTTAGGTATAATAATCGCCAAAGTAACTTCGACCGGGTTGTCAATCTCCTCCTAGTCTATAGCGACAACCACCCAGAATGGCATTATTGTGGCATTCCTAAAATTTCAAAGTTATACCATCATCAAGCAACCTATAGGGATAATTTCTACTACTGTAATCGCTGCACACGGCGTTTCACATCTAAACCATATTTTGAACAGCATTACGAGTGGTGCTCTCAGGGTAAGCTTCAAATGGAAGTCATGCCAAAAAACAAATTTTATAGGTATGAGGAAAACGGCAATGAGCTCTGTCCCATATGTACCATCTATGCTGACATTGAATGTTATATTGAACAAGAAGACCTAAGTCATGAGCCAGCAGCCATTGCCTGCTATGAAGTTTGGCATCCATATTATAGGAATCAAAATAAGATGCATGTGTGGCAAGGCGAGGAGTGTGTTGAAAACTTCCTTAACTTTCTAGATAGGAAAGCCCGTTTTCATCAACGCTATGAAACGGAGCTAACTAGGAAACCCATGTGCTTCACAGAAGCGGATAAAATCAAATTTGATAAGACCACGGAATGTCCCCGCTGCTGTTCATCCTTTGATGATCAGCGACATAAGAAAGTGAGGGACCATTGCCATCTCAGTGGTAAATTTAGGTCTGCCTTATGCAGTAAATGCAATATGAAACTTAGGCTCAAACGGCGAACGCTCCCCGTCATCTTTCATAACTTTAAATGTTATGATGCTCACATCATCACTCGCCATGGATTCGGTAAAATGAAATCCTGGTCATCCAAAGTGATTGCACAAAGTAAGGAAAAATTTATGTGCATCACTGCTAAAGTCCAAGTCGATAAGACGAAGGAGGGGAAGCCTGTCTTCTATGACATAAAGTTTCTAGACAGTTTCCAGTTTATGTCTTCCTCCTTAGCCGCGTTGGCTAATAATTTAGAAACACTTCCTCTCACTTAACATTTAAAGAAAGACTATCCCAACATAAGTGACAGTCTGATAGTTATTTTAGTTCAATGGACACATTGAAAGAGACATCCCTTCCATCCATCGATAAATTTAAAAATGATTTGACGGGTGAGGACTGTTCGCTGGATGATTATAGGCATGCAAAGCAAGCATGGTTAGGATTTAGGTGTCGCACTTTCGGTGACTACATGCTTGCCTACTTAAAATTAGACGTCTATCTGTTGGCTGACGTGTTTTAGACTTTTAGGAAAGTCACATTAGAACAGAACGCCTTAGACCCCGTCCATTTTGTTAGTCTGCCGGGTCTGTCCTATCAGTCAGCCTTCAAGATGACGAAAGAGAGCATTCATTTACTGCAAGATGCAGAAATGTACACGTTATTTGAACGTGGTATTAGGGGTGGCTTAACATTTGTCAACAAACATGTTGTCAACAGCACCCAAGACATAGGGTCGACCACCATTTAATGTACATAGACCAAAATAATTTGTATGGGAGTGCACTCTCCAAGCCTTTGCCACAGTCTGACTTCCAATGGGTAGAGCCCCATGACATTGAACACTTCTCCAATCCAGCACACATCATGGCACTGGGAGATGAGGCCGACATAGGTTATTTATTTGAAGTCGACCTCATCTATCCAGACTGTATTAAGAAAAGGACCGTTGATTTTCCTCTCGCACCCGAATCTCGCATAGTCAGTCAAGATATGTTCTCTCCCTTTATGGAAGAACACAATAAGCAGTATGAGGCGGAAAATGACTTAAAGTATAAAGCCACTAGGAAGTTGTTGCTCACCCAATTGAACATACAGCATTACATCGTGCACCATTCCATCCTCAAATTCTATCTAGGTATGGGGATGCGACTTGACAAAGTCCATCGCGCTATCCAGTTTAGGCAGAAGCCCTTTCTAAAACCGTATATAGAATTTAATAGTAACAAACGGGCTGAATCCAAGAATCCTTTCGAAAAGGACTTCTTTAAATTTAAGAATAATGCCCTCTTTGGTAAAACCATGGAGGATGTAAGAAAGCGCATGGACTATCGTATCGTGACTGATCCGGAAACGAGTATCAAGTTATGTCGCTCGCCGTTGTTTTGCCACCATGATGTCATTTCCTAAGACATCATTGGTTTTAAAATGTTAAAATCTAAAGTAGAACTTTGTAAGCCCATTTATGTCGGTCAAGCTGTCTCGGATCACTCCAAGTTAGAAATGTACAAGTTATTTTACCACACTTTTAAGACATGTCCACTTCTCCAACGTGTGGAATTAGTAGGAGGTGATACAGACAGCTTCTTCCTAGCTTTGACAACCACGAGCCAAGTCAAGCAGGAAGACATTTTAAAATATTTAGCACCCAAGTTTGATAGTTCCAACTATCCCACTGACCATCCGCTTTACTCTACCTCAAATAAAGCGAAGCTTGGCTGCTTCAAGGATGAGTGTGCCGGCAAACAGATAGAGGAGATGATCTTGCTTCGCCCCAAGATGCACTCCATGAAGCTAAAATCCTTATAGCTTTCTATAAAACGGGCGAAAGGCATCTCGAAGTCAATCGTTAGAAAAATGACACATAGGGACTATCAAGATGCCTTAGATTCTCTTAAAATTAAAAAAGTAGAATTGACCATTTTAAAATCACAGTCGCATCAAGTCAGAACAACGACGTTTAGGAAACGAGGTCTCTCAGCTAGGGAAGACAAGCGATGCTGGATGAGTCCTAACCACTCATTACCGTACGGCCATCCAGACACTCATCTACCTCCACCCAAGAGACAGAAACTTTCTCCTCCTCCGTCCGGCGATGTCTGATGATGAATGCTTCCTCTCTGTTGTGGTTGATGTTTTGCTTGTTCGCTCCATGGCGTTTTCTATGGGGGTTTTGTGAGTGAGTGCCTTGTAACATGCGTCCTACTGCTGATCACTTCATATCATGACTTACATATCAACTGGTTTTTCCTGACGTTGTTTTCTCCCTGCACATGAGTGACTTTGTTTTCTCCGGTGATGTGAGCCATAAAGACTTTGTTTTCTGCTACCATCAGTATTAACTATGTGCGGTGCTATGAAAATCGGTTGTGTTGATGAATAACATATCATGTGCATAGTGTGTTGTTTTCCTTTTGACATAAAGATGGGATTCTCACTCATTAGACAGAAGTAAAAGTTTTAATCATTTTGTAAGATGGGTAGGGTTAAAAATAAAGTTGTTGATTGTAAGTTAGGTGAAATATAAATGAAGTTAGAATCACTTCACTGTTTGTAAAGTTAGAAATAAAGTTGACGTTTGTAAAGTTAGAAATAAAGTTGATGATTGTAAAGTTTGAAATAAAGTTAATACCATGTCGCTGTTTGTAAGATAGGTGAAATATAAATGAAGTCATAACCATGTTAGAGTTTGTAAGTTAACATCCTCACCAACGAATGTAACATCATGACAATTTCTTCGGCTTAGGAAACATCAACCACTTTGCTGACTCATGTCTATAAATAGCTCTGACTCATGAAGGGGCAAGGCGCCAGTCATACGAATCTAATCAGTCTTGTTCAACCTTTCCACCGACACGTGTGTGGGCGTGTCATTCAACATCAATGGCGCCTCACGTCAGACAGCGAGACCTTTCCACCGACATGTGTGTGGGCGTTATTTATCAGACAAAGCGATGGCGCCTCACGTCAGGCAGCGTGACCTTTTTACCGACAAGTGTGTGGACATCATTTCATGTCTATAAATAGCGCTGACAGATCATAAAGCGAAGAACCTTGTTGCTGACCTTTTCACTGACAAGAGTGTGGGCGATAGTTCATTGCGATGACTGATTCAAAACACATCATGTGATTAACACGATTCTATTAACTTTGACTCATACAGATAACACATTAAAGATTTAACAATGTCAGCTACTTTACTGATATCACGTAAACCAGTCATGATACAATGTCCGTTGTGAAACACTGCAATATGTACAGGATGCCACTTCCGAATCAGAGCAGCAAGAAAGAGTTCAGTTTCATAAAATATACAATGATTACTGGTCTTAATGTTGGCTAGATTCATTAACATCTTCAATTGAACAGACACTATTATATTCTTCAATGTCAGGGGACTGAGGCGTAGATGAGGCATGAGTGTTTGCATTTTCTTGACGACTTCGTAACACATGGACTGCATCACGAAATGAGAAAGGTTTCCTAGGACTTGGATTTTGCCGCAGCGAATGATTTGAAGATTTCGACCGTTGCTCATGCGAATGACCAACATTTGCGGACGACCGCGATGATAGACTGAATCGGGAAGATGGGTATGCAACTGTTCTAAATCGATGTCTCTTCTGAGACTCATTTCGCGCATGGCGTTGATGATGCGGATGGGGAGCGAGACTCACAAATGATATGAGGGTTGAGTGAACTTCCCTTTTATACTTTTCCCATGAGGGTTTTGGAATCACAATGTAGCAGTGATCAGTATGTAGAATCATCTCTTGAATGCGAATAAATACAATGCCGTCTCCTACGTAAATGACACGGCAAGACTTGGATAGGATTGCGCGATGCAACCTTCGTAGATGAAAGCGTTCTAGAGTTATCTGAAGTTGACGTTTCGTATCATGAAATGTAACACACTGACTTTTCCATGATACATGGACCCATGGTGATAATTTCCACATGACTAAAACCTGAGTGAAGAAGGGTATGCCAAAGAAAGAAGGAGAGAGAGTCATGTTCATGTGTGGCATGGTGAGTGTACATTTTCTTTCTTGATACGGTGGCCGTTAGGCCGTGGTCTCATAAAGACCGATGGTGCGTTCTCAGTGTGTGGAGATTGTTACTGTAGTTGATCATCATCATCATGGACATCATTTTTAAAGGTGATGGAGACAAGATAGGGATTCAACGTAAACAACCTTCCGTCCCTGCGCGGACCCATGTAGATGGTTTGAATTTTAATTTCGAATGAGTAGAATCCTTTTCCCAAAATGGGGAGTGGTTTGCAATTGAGTAAGTCGAATTCGCTGCCCTCCTTTTCATGGATGATGAGACAGTGTCTATCCATATGCAAATACATGTATCGTCTTTCCATGATTGGAACTTGTGGTCGCTTCCCATTGTATCGAACAATTTCTTTGGAAATGGTGAGATTTTCTTTCAGGAATGTTTCAAGAGTATTGAATTGTAACCGTGTCCAATAGTCTAACGGCACACACACAGTCAGTCCATACTTTGTTGACATAACCTTTAGATAATCTATCCGATGACTTGGAGTTTTTATGGTCACGGCTTCTCCATGATGAGTTATCTTTTGATTGAAAGCATTTTTACCCGATGCCAAAGTAAGGGAGTTCAGTGTACCCAGTGCGAGAGCAGAGGCGTTGATGGCTTCGAGCAACTGCATGGTTAGCGCAAGGACGGAAATGATTGCCATGAGCTCAGTCGTCAGTTTTATAAGCAGACCTAGCTCCAATCACATACGTTTCCCTTTTCACGTTTTCCCTGTCTTTGTTATGTGACAAAGAGCTATCGCACGTGAACTTTTGACTGCGTGGGTGGAAACCTTCCCTCTTACAAAGTCGTTCTAGTCCTCACAAAGACTTGAGTGACACGCCCCTTCTAGCGAACAAAGACGCATTAATTTATCTAACAAAGAGCCTGATAGTAATGCACAAAGCGCAATGACTCATGTTATGACACGCCCCTTTTCTCGAACAAAGACGCATTCATTTATCTAACAAAGAGCCTGATAGTAATGCACAAAGCGCAATGACTCATGTTGCTCTATACACCATTACAAAATACTCAGTGAAAAGAAATCGTTATTGCATCTACACAATGTGTCGCGCATCAAACAAAGTCGTGGATGTAAACACACTCAGTTGAATCATGATATGTTTAACAACGTATGCATTTCCTTCCAACGTCTCTTCAATTCTTTCCATAATTTTCTCCATATGACGACCATAAAATTGATCACTAAGAGTAATCCATTCTGTGCAATAAGATCCAAAACGAAGTGGTTTTTGTAAATCTTTCAACTCTATATAAGCAACAAGTCTACCCTTTACATCTTGAGGTTGTAAACTCTCCATCAATCTTTTGAAGAGAGGAAGGCTTTCAGTGAGCACTACTTTCATATCATTCATCTTCATTTTAAATGTAAGTTTCCAATCTTGTAAAAATCCATCGAATCCTTGTTGATCAAGTGTCAAATGACACATGTGGTTACTTAAGGTACGATGCGCCATCATAAACGTTGTAACTATAGATTTCACATTGCTTCAATGACTTCCACTATGAATAAAACAGAAATAACAATCATGTTCCACTGTAAGTTTATTCAACACCAGACAAAATTCACAAGTACAGAATACACTTCATAAATGATCATCATTCATTCACGAGGAGTGAAACATGTTTTACATAGACCCATGCTGTTGACAATAATATAGATACAGTTCATAAACGTCATAGAGACTACAATGCCAGCGTGAAGAGAGTTTTGCAATGTACGTAGCTTTATTTCTAGTATTACAATGAGATGGTGGTCTGTACAGGTGATGTCTCTGACCGAAACATTTTGCCATGTCAAAAATCATTTCATCTCTAAACTTCTTTTGATCACAATGCATATGATAGTCTTGTCTTACGCGATCTACCCAACATGGTAAATATAAATTGTCAATGTGCAACTGAAGTGTTGTTGCTTCTCGTTCAGAATCATTTCCTAATATTTTAACAATATGAAAACCTGACAGCCACCGTTTGAAATCACTTATCAAATACGTTTCATTTACAAATCCAATATGAATCAAAATAGAAGGATCAAGTCCATGCACATGACGTCGTGACCATTCGTCTTTGTGTGGAGGACAGTAGGCAAATCTATGATATACACTAACAACAGTTTGATCACTTTCTCTCATTGCAATAGCACTCAATTCCTGCATGGATGTTCCCTCACTGTCTATGAAGATGACAACCTACAATATCAAAAAGACTTCATTACAAAATAATACATTGATCAGGAACTTTACAAGGATGTCTGTCCTTTACATAACAAAAGATGCATACAACATGATGACAATGTTATATTTGAACACAACGCGCAAGGCCGCGTTTTCCACATTCACTACATACTAACTGATTACAATACCTAAGATTTCTCTTTGATGGTAGCACCATCTTTCTTTGATGTGCGACGACGTTTAGGTTTAGTGACAGGTTCTTGACACTGTTTGACACAAGAATCAATGACTTTCTCAATGTGATCAAGTCGTGTTAACTCAGGTTGATGATGAATTTGAGCAATGCGCAAATTGAGAGAAATCAAATTCCCGTCAGATTGATGAGGTCCCACATAAACAGCAGGTACCTCAATATGAAAGGAATAAAAGCCTGCACCTAACGATGATAATTCTGTTTCAACTGACTGTTCAACTGTCACTCCTGAAGTGACTTTACAATACTTGCTTTGCAAAATATAGCAGCGAGTGCCGCGATACAAAGGTTTGTAATAAGAAGTTTTCTTTTCTGGCCACAACTGTAATAGTTCAGTAGGAATAAGAGCCTTTTGCCTCACAACGTCTTCTAAAATGTCAAGCTGCTGACGCAACCAATTATCAATAGGGATACTCAGGTTTTGACCGCAACGATTTACTTGCGTATCCACTTTTGGTAAGTATACCGCCGGCGTTTGAAGATAGAGTCGAACACCGTTGCAGCGCACTTGTTGTTTGTAGGAAGGATAGCCGTGAATTACTTTTTCAATTTTCGGATTCCACAGCTCGAGATGTTGAGGATTCAGTGATTCAGCAGTTGGAGTAGGATTCATGGCCATGGCAGTCAGTAACGAAAGAATACCACTAAGTACATTCATGATCATCAGAGAAAAGAAAATTGTTAGCTTAGCAGTGACATATGAGGTGGCCCTTAAGAGGACCTTTTGGAGCGTTCACAGGATTTAAAGCTTATCACCAAAGTCTAAGTCTTCGTCATCGTCCAGTAAATTAATGTCTTGGGCTTAGGACCCGAATTCAGTTTCAATTCCCTAAAAGACTTAAACGTAAAGCATCTAGGTGGTGGAGGCGGTGGTGGCGATGGTTCAACAAAATAAGCTTGCACAATCATCGGCCACACACTCTCCTGCGTCTCTCTTCTAAAATGCTGGTAAGGTTTAAGCCACACCGCCATGACACTCACTTGTAAATTTGCAAACAGGATTGATCAGACAAAGTTGAGAGGGGAGAATGGCTTCAGCAAGTCACACACACTTTCCAAGTCAAGAGAATGAAATGAAGAGAACATGGGGAGACGTCTGCTTTTATAGTCTCCCGCGAATCCACATTTGACACTATGTGAGCCAATCAGAGACCTCCGTTTCTCCCCTGACTTCGTTGCGGCAGGGAAAAGGAAGCATGCGGACGACTGACTCATGAATGCTTTTCCCAAATCTAGTTTAGCACATTGAGTAGAATATGAATGTGTTTTATACGACATAAGAGCAAGTTGGATCCATGCTCATGAAATGAATCTAGTCGAGATGCAATTTTCGCCATGTGTCGCTGATAGAAATCTTTGGGATCATGTATCGTCTCTGCAGAATAGGATGCAAAATGAAACACTACACGTTCACCTGCATGTTCATCAGTCACTTTCTCAAAGTCAATCTCTGCAACTAATCGTCCTTTCACATCTTTATTCATCAAACTGTCCATGAGCTGTTGGAAAACGAAGTAACCTTTAGCGATAGCAAATTCTAAGTTTGCCTTGCCATGATGAAAGGAGATGATGTAGTCCCTAATCACACCACGAAGACTTTGTCGATGAAAACGTAGTGAACAAAATTCATTCGTAAACTTTACTGCTTCTGTCATCTTTCTTCCTTTCACTTCGGAGACATAGCATGAATGACATTCAGGTGTAACATGGCACGCTGATTCCAAATCTGGTCTCTGTTTTCCCGTCCGAGGCTTGCTTCACCCGCTAGAGCGATTTTCATAAAAATTCTAACTCTGTCGTTTTCTCGTCAATGTCCAAAATTTCAATAACGTCTCACCTCTAAACGAAGGCAGACACGAACAAGACATGTTTTCCACTGAATTTGTCTCACTCCCAGCTTTCAAACGAGCTATTACACGACTTTCTACGATCTCTACAACCAAAGTTGGAAGATCGTTGCCGAGCGGGGGGCAGCACTTTTTCTCTCCGATTGAGTTGGGAAGACGTTCCTAGACCCAAAAGTGGCCAAAACGTCTGAATTTGCACTCCATTTTCCCATCCGAGACCTCCTTCATACCGAAAAATGGACTTTCTCATCCCAAAACCTCCAAAACCTGCCTTTTCCAACTCTGACGTTTTCCTGCCATTTTCCTCCCTCAACCAAGGAAAATTAGTCCAAACTGAGCTTTCCACTGCATTTGTCTCATTTCCAGCTTTCAAATGAGCTATTGCACGACTTTCTACGATGTCTACAACCAAAGTTGGAAGTTTGGTAGGAGGGGGGGGGGACGTCCTCAAAATTTTTTCTCTCCGATTTTGCTGGAAACATCCTTCCTAACCCAACATTTCACGTAGAGTCCGAATCTGCACTCCATTTTCCCATCCGAGACCTCCTTCATGACGAAATTCAACTTTTCTCATCCCAAAACCACCCAACCCCGCCTTTTTCCAACTCTGCCGTTTTCAGAGATTCTACCCCTTGCTGCTCCTCCTTCCATCCTTCCCCAACCAACATTTCACGTAGATTCCACATCTGAACTCCACTTTCCAATCCGAACCCTCCTTCATGACGATTTCCAACGTTTCTCATCCCAAACACCATCAACACCCACCCCTTTCCAACTCCATCCCTCACACATTACCTTCCTGCCCAACCCTTACCCGAAAACTCCTGCCTTCCTTCCAGAGGGGAGACCCGTTTCCTCCTCTCGGACCCATTCCTCCCAACACATCCTTGGCGAACTCCCTCACCCTCCGGACAGAGAGGGGTTGCGCATTTTGGACTTGCGCCTGGGATGAGCTTACTACTGTGGCAAGTCAGAATCAAGGCTCAATAATGATAGAAAATGGGCTACTACAATTTTAAAGAGCAATAGGGCTATACCGAAGATAGAAAAGAAAAGTCATAAAAGTTGCAACACGCAGTCCGTGACTTTCTTCGAGGACTCCCATTCCACATCTCTGGAGTCAAATGCGTCCTTCGGATCGTTGAATGCTGTGCAGAAGTTTCACTGAGATGGAGATATTGGCCATCAAGTATTCTATACGAACATGAGCAACATATCAATCAGGGGCCTAACCTGTAGGGGCGTGGGGATTCTGTGGGGTTTCCCACAGGTTTTTCTGTGGGTATGGGGTGGGGTGGAGATTCAAATATCAATCCCCACGGCAACCCTGGGTTAAGGGAGTCGGCCAATTAAGTTATGGACGATGGTGCGACCAAGCGACGAAGCGATTTCGATAGAAGCCATGCTTAATTAACTCTTTATAAAATTAGCACCCAACACCAACAAAAATGTCAATCCCTAACACTTTATGCGTTTCATGCTCAATTGATGCCTTGCAATTTCGAGATCATATTCAAACTTGAAGAGGGAATCTGAAAGTTTACTTGCCTTATGATGGAGATATTAAACGTCGATGGTGTCGTGGTTTCAAATTTGATGATTCTTTTTCCTTCCTGCGTCAGGTGAGGGATGTCTTTTTTCTTTAACAACAGAAATAATTTGACCATTTTGTCTTTCCATTCACTAAAAGCGACCTTGGCCTTTCTTGCCTAAAATTCAAATACATTAGTATTATTATTTCTTTCATCCTTCAATCAGTAATTTTCTATACACGAAAAATAAGATGTATTAGCATTTTGATGTGGAAAATGCGGTTATGATTCAAACATCCGCTCCTTCAAACCGGTTCCTTTTATCTTTCATTACCTCCTGCTTCGTGACAAATTAAGACAATATGGTTTCACTCACTGTAATAGTAATAATAATATCTTTATTTGAAGTCAACAAGACACAAGGTTATTCGGTTGACGCACTTACAAACATTGCTTCGCAACATTGCAAAAAGTGACTCTGCAAATAATCTCAAACAATCTGAATCACAGTTTGTACCTACATATAAGACGTCCTTGCCTACACGCAGCATTCGCACTCAAACATGCGCGAGAAAAAGGAAAATTCATAACTTGGAGTAGGGAAACCGGGAGCCAGAGATTACATGTTTGTCCATGTGTCGCTATGGGAGTCCGGAGAAGGAAGATAAGGAGGTCGGCAGCAGATGACACTGAAAGCGGGCAAAGACGGGAAATCCGACGTAATGCCCAAGCGATCAGTCAAGCCAACGCAGCGCCATACTGTTTTCGGGTAAACGCATGTACACTGTATATCAATACAATTAAATAAGGGTAAGGACCGTTATCACGTGGGGACTGACGCTGAGTGATAGAGGTGAGGAATTGCAGAAGGCTAGAGATATAAGTCCGTGAAGCAAGAAAAAAATAGACGAAGTAGGCTCAAAGCAAACGAAACATGAAATGTCAGCGCCATAACAGGACGAGAGGGAAAAACCGACCCATCTCGCTGCCTGCAGTCGGCAAAGTATATAGCCCTCGGGTTCTACCTAATGAGCCCTGTAGAGGCACGCACAATACGGTGCACTCCTTTTTCCTGAATTGATTGTTTCTTTTTAATTAAAAAAGGAGCAATTCCTCACATAGAAGCATCTCGACTGCAACATATGTTGAAGGTCAATGATTTTCTATCATTGAGCACATATTTAAGAAGAACATACGGATTGATTCAAGTTTCCTTGATCTATTCAATGTTTCAGCTGAAATATTCAATTCCTTTTTCTATAAAACTGAAGTAGCAAAAAATGCATGAAATACGAAACCACCTTCACACACAGAAAGTTTGCGCCTACTCTTTAACTTTTAGAGACCTGAGGAGGTCCATAGAACCCCGCAGTCTCGCTTAGACTTACTTACTTCGGGTGTCCAATAAGTTTTGAGATTTTTTTCTATTAAAAATAAATTTATTTCCAATGATCGAAAAATATATTCATTAAGTCACATATGAACCTCCTACATCAATCACAGCTTGGCAGTGATCCAGAAGTCGATGTACCTCATTGTGGAGGTCATCTTCGTTGAGTGACCGTGCCCACTGCAACGTGGCCTCTTTGACTTGGAGGTGGTCCACAAAAATTCGATTTTCCATGTCCCTCTTCAACCAAGTGAACAGAAACCTGTCACAGAGGTTGAAGTCTGGACTGTAGGATGGCTGGAAAAGAAGAGTGACATCTCGCTTCTCCATGCACTCACGTACCACAGCCGAAGTGTGGGGACGAGCATTGTCCCACTGCCAAAGCAGCTCGTTGAGTCGGATAGGCTTTGAACGAAGGGACCGCCACAAGTCACCAGTGTGACGAACGAAGTCAATAATGCGCTGAGAATCAATGGTCTCTCGAGGGGCAGTTGTGTCGAAGCAAAAGGGCTTGTTTGGTGTGAAGGCAGCAAGAAGAAGTGTTTTCTCGCTCGAAATGCTCCTTCCTCAACCAGCATTTGTTGCGGGACTTCCGACACTCTCCTTTGAAACGTATCCACGTTTCATCTTGCACAGCGAGTTTATTGAACATGGTGTTTAGGCCTTCACGATGGAAAACTTTACGGAAGTTCTTCGCACAATTCACACGAAGTTCTTTGTGTTCATCTGAAAGCTCATGTGGAACCCAAACAGAAGTCACACAACGAAGTGAGAGATCTTCGGTCAAGATTTTGTGTGCAGATGATTTGGGGACATCAAGCCATTCGGATATCTCTCTTGTCGATATTTTGGGGTCATCTTTGACTAACTCACGTACGGCATTCACCACTTCCGGTACTCGCACCGACGAAGGACGACCACTTCTGGCTGCATCTCCAAAAGTGAGACTCTGGCCTTGATGGTCCACCGATGGCTGAAAGTTAACCCACCGAAAAACAGTTGCTCGGCTAGGGGCGTCTTCTCCATAAACCTGTTGAAGCTCCTCAAATATTCTTTGACCACTTATGCCTAATCTCCCTCGGGTGTAAGCATAAAATCGGTAGTGCTCTTTGTTGGCAGACATGTGTGGAAGAGAAAACAATTTCAGTCTTTAACGTTGAATCTGACGACGCGTTGCACAAAGACAAGAAACTTCTGCTCGGATAGCACTGAATGCTTATAGCGTGCGCAATTTGGCTCGAAACGATATCGGAATATCGATAGTACGCTAATGCATAAATACTACGTTTTTATTGGTTGCTAATGCTCATGCAAAGAGAATTACACGCATAGTCTAAAAACTTATTGGACACCCGAAGTACTTACCCCGTAGCCATGTTTTTCTGATTTCCTTTTTTGATTGATGAGATATCAATCACTCGTGCAAATCATCATTTTTGACAATGATCGTGCATGTGATGTTTCATTTCATTTGAATTTCCAGAATTCCGTTGGATGGCCAATGGGATCCTCTGAACCCTTTCAGGTCTAGAATGTGAACATTATTTTTCAAAGATCATTTAGCCTACCATCATATGAAAAATGATGTCGTGAATGTCTGTGATGGCGCCTTATGTGTGAAATTCTCCCATTTATTGTATGCATCATGCTCATGTAAGTGCAGTGAAGACCGCAAATTGAAGTATGTCGTTCATTATCGCTTGTGACCAAGGTTGGGCCAAAACTTGGGGTCAAAACCCAAAACCCAAGCCCAAGTTTCAATAAATGATTAGAATCAAGTAAACGAAATGCATTCTTCGTATTTTGTGCTGACAAAAAGATTCTTCTATATGAGGCAAAATTCCTATTGGACCCATGAGATGTGTGGTTTTAGTGGGAAGCGATTTATTATTGCAATAATACATAGTGGCCTAAGTACATGTACTCCATTAAGTGACTGAACGGGAGGTTTTTTAAATTCACCATCGCTTGATCGAAATCAAAAATAAGATCTCTCCCTTTTTATGTCACGAGGTTTTATTGAAAATAAAGTAAAGTGACCCGACGCGTTTCGTCTTAAAGACTGTCTCAAGGGTACACTGACACGGCTACATGATGCGGGTTATATACTCAGGTCTTGGATTTGATATCTCCTCACACTAGCTCATGGATGACGTCTATTCATTCAATTTGGCATTTTCGACCCAATCCAGCGAGATTCAGCCGTCTTAGTAGATATCGCCGATTTCTGTTTATCCAAAATGCTGCAGTTGAAATAATTAATGTCATTTCAGCGGTATGGTGTTTTAGATGATGATCACTCAGGGCACTTTTCTTGTCTCTATTCACACTACGTTCGCGTTCATTAGGCCGTGATCGAAAAAGTCGACTACTTTGACCAATGTACTTTATTTGACAGATTTTACACGAAAATTCGTGAACTAAATATTTGTCGTTACAGTTATATTTATGACCGATCTGTTTACAAATGTCACATTGACAAAAGTCTTTATTATCTATTTTAGATTTTATTGTGTTCTGTAGTCTCTTGCCTGGTCTGGCTGTAATTCTCATGGGCAGACCATATTTGCGTTTTAAGTTTATTTATTTTTCTATTACAGCTATCGCTGAAAAAGTCTAAAGATAAGTTTATCCAATAAGGAGGCTTGTCCAATGGTTTTATTTTTCTGTTATTTTGATATGGTTGAAAGCCATTTTCCGAGAGTCTTTTATTCATAATATCTAAAGCAGCAGCAACTTCTTCATTCGGATTTGAACAGCGTTCTGAAATATATCTACGACTGTTACTAACAAAATTGTCTTTAATATAGTGTGGAAGCCAACTATCTTCCCTAAGGCAAATGCCAGAATGGTTGGGCTTACTATACGATTTATACTGTATTTGATTATTTTCAATATAAATAGTCATGTCGAAAAAGTTCACACCGCTATCTTTTGTTACTTCAATGGTAAATTGAATATTTTTGCTAATTGAATTAAATGTATTAAGAATATTCGAAAAGATGGCTTCATTATCTCTGGGGAGCAGACCCAAGATGATGTCACCAATGTATCTTTTAAAGATTTTCGGTTGAACTTTATGCTTATTTTCTGAAATTTCTATTGCTTTTTGCTTCTATAAAATTCATAAAAATTATCGCAAAAGGCGGTGAAAAATGTGTGCCCATGGGGCAGCCCTTTACTTGCAAGCAAATTTTATTGTTGTACGATATCTCATAATTACATGATGTGAATTTCAGCATGTCAGTAGTATAGGGTATGACATCCGGCGCATCGCTTCGCTCGCACCGGATGTCACACCTTTCGAGTTATCAAAAATTTGCGTAGTCTATAAAATTCAAAAATTTAGGTAGACTCCAAATTTCACGTGGCCGAAAATCTAAGTAGTGACGAATTTTCAAAAAATCAAAATTTCAAAAATTTAAGTACTTTCCAAATTTCGAAAATTCAGGCAGTCGAAAAATATCACGTGGTCGAAAATTTAAGTTGTCTCAAAATATCACGTAATCGAAAAAATATCACGTGGTTGAAAATTTCACGTAGTCAAAAATTTAGGTAGTCTCAATATACCAGAAGATTGTATTCAAAATATTTATTAAAAAAATGGAAACCTCAAAAATGGAAGAAACCTCAAGAATATATCCTTCGTTATCTCAATTAAAAATAAATGAATTGAACATTGAAAAAATGAATAGAGAAAAACACAAAGATAGAGTACGTTATATGAAAGCTAAGGAATCTCAATTACTATTAAGATTAGAGCATTATGATGAATTAGGAAGACGCAATTATTACTTAGACATTCTTCGTTATTGTACTCTCACCATTGTTTAAAGTACTAATTGTGTGAACTAGAAGATCATTGTAACTCATAAACTCAAAATTATTCAATGAACACGTACACTGGCTGATGATTAAAGAGAGAGAGATATTTGTTCTAGCAACGGAAAACATCTAACAGCTTTCCCTTAAATTGTAGCGGAATCTCTTGTCATTTCAATTTACGCATCGGTGAAATTTTGACAGTTCAATTTACCCCTACGTAAATTGTTTTCAGAATCAGTTTTCAAAGTCAGTTTTGCAAAGGCAAATGCATTCACAAAATTCATCTAACGTTTCCTCTCTCCGCTGTATTGATTAAAAGCACCTCCTACTGTGAATTCATGGATTGAGAACACATAAGGGTGCGGTGACACTAAAAGCAATTCTTCTTGTGAACTCAGAACACATAAGTTCATTTAAGATTATTTCCTGTCAGTGACGGTTGTACCAAAACGTTCTCGTCATATATTTCTCATAATGAGTCAAGAGTTTTCCGCTACTCAATCAAAGATTGTCAGAGAAAATTTGCCAAATTTCTTCTGTGAGATCGCAAATTTGTTTATATCTTCAGAAAAACACGGTGATTATTCCGAATTTGTTAGAAAGGAGACTGCGAAATGCCCGAAAGGTTTGAATTTACAGATTCTTTGGAGAATTTTATAGGGCCAAATGGAGGAAAGGATCATACAATTGGAAACTTGCATAAATTCTTAACACATGAAAAAAGAAACAATTCACTCAGTGTTATGTGTAAAATTTTTATCGGCAAACGCATCAGCCATCTGCTGACTCTTTGTGGTAATGACAAAACATATTTTTATAGTCTTTTGAAGAAAAATCAGATCAATTATTCACGCACCGAAGTTTCATTTGCTGTGAAATTAGGAAAACTAGCCGACAAATTTCCTAAACTTTGTAGAGTGTCTGTTCCTCTTAGACTTTTAAAACGCAACGTAGGCATATTGGAAGATTGTCTAGAAAGGGATGGAGAATTTTGGTGCGGCAACTAGATTTATTGTGCTGAGCAATTGTGTGACATTCAAAATGATTCCATTCTTCTCCCAAACAATGGTGCGTCATTCAGCTACAATACCGCGCTTCAGCTAATCAAATCGCGTCCACGCGTGGACTTGAGTCGCGTTGTGAAGAAAACTTACCATTTCTGAATCTCTCTGTTTTATATGCAATGCTATTTCCTGTTGTACATGTACATACAATTCCTATGCCATTCAGTTACAATACCGCGCTTCAACCAATTAGATCGCGTCCACGCGTGGACGAAATGTTATATGAATGCGTAACTTTGTATCGGTTATTTGATCGGGAGATGTAGATTCCTCTCCTGTCAAAGTTTATGAACAGTATATGTTAAAACATTAATTTATTTTCTGTTATAAAATTGCTTGTTTCTAAATTTAAAGAACAAAATATGTTAAATATGTTATTTTTGTAAAAAAAATGAATAACAAAAAGGAGACAGCAAAGAACTTAAACAGTGAAGACTCTGAGCTTAGCTCGCCGACCTTCGGTTGCTTCTTAAAATTATATGGGAAGCAAACAGCTACGAATTTTGATCTCAAGAAAATTGCTAATCAATTGGGAATAAGGGATTTTCACGTATTGATGAGAAATAAATTACTATTGATAAAAGATGTAGCTGAAGTGAATTTTGTAACAAATCTTCACACGTCAGATCAAAAAGGAGTACATTGGTCAGCGGGTATGTCTAATAAAAATGGTGACAATTACTATTTCGACTCATATGGATTGCCTCCAACAAATGAAGTCAAAGAATTACTTGGAAATGGAATTTATAATACATTTCAAATTCAAAAACCAGGACTAACTTATTGCGGTCAGTCATGTCTTTATGTTTTATTTAAATTACAGGAAGGAGTACCATTTCGTGATATTATGTTAGAATTGAACAAGGGAATTTAATTCCCAAAAAACGTTAGTTCCAATGGCTAGCTAAAGGATACTTGCAATTAAAGCTCAAGCGAAGCTAGCTAAAACGCCACCTAAAGGTTAAAGCTCGGTTATTTGTAATTCATTTTCATAGAATCTGCCAGTGATTTCCTCATTATCTAAATCTCTAATTTCATAAGTGATCGGATAAGTTTGATTTATTTTACAAACTTCAAATATCTCTTTAGTCCAATAACCAACAAAACCTTTCTCGAATTTATTTCTATATTTGAATATCCTTACTCTATCTCCAATCTTAAATTTCGGCTTAAGTTTCTGTAAATTCGGATTATTCTCATTCGAATAATTGTTTTCGAATATTTTCTTTCGTATTAAATCAGGATCGTCAGAAGCATTCTTTGGAGTTTCTTCAATACTTGAATGAATCTTATTGCTATAATCCTCAACAATTCCTGGCAATATTTTTAACCATTTCTGATTTCCTTGTTCAGTAAATTTCCTCAATAATATATTTTTTAAAGTTCTATGAAACCTCTCTATTACTGCAGCTTTGCCAGCATATTCTGTGGAATAAACAGTTTCAAATAATGGCTTAAAATTTCTGTTATAAAACTCAGATCTTTGTCAACAAACAATTTTTTTGGCTTTCTATTACTTTCTTTAAAGATTTCTTCAAACGCATATTTAACTGACAGACCACTTTTGTTTTAAAGGCTTTGCCCAAGCGTATCGTGTAAATAAATCTATAACGGTCAATGCGTATTTGTAGTCTCTTTCATTCGGCATATGAATAAGATCAGCACTCCAAATATCATGTTTATTAAATACTTTTACTTTCAATAGATATTTTGGTTTTCTACATTCTTTATGAGTTTCGGACGCGTAGGTTTCATTTGCTGACGGATCAATACCCTGTCCGAACAATATTTTAGCTTGTAAAGCTTTTTTAACAAACATTCTTTCAATTCTTTCTCTAAATGTAGGATTTTGAATACTATCTAATTCCTGAATCATTTTCCTATCAGCTACATGACGAGATTTTAGGTCATGATTTCGATAAGCTAGATCGTGTCTATAAGCTGCTGCATTAACTCTGTTTATTGGTTCTTCACCTGGTTTTGGACTATTATTCTCATCTAGTCTTATACCTAATCGAGTTCCTGGACCGGTATATGAATGACCAGGAAGATGTTTTTCTTTTAAATATTTACTCCAAATAAATCCTGGAAAGTTTTCTAATGTTTTTTGTATGTCACCTCCGGAATGCAACGAAGTTGAATCACCACCGGTGTGCTGACAATTTGGGGTTTTATGTACTTTTAAGAGATAATTTAATAAATCTAAATTAGAAATTTTTTATTTAATTAAATTTTCGGAATTTGTAGAACTTGTAGAACTTGTAGAATTTGTAGAACTTGTGGAATTTGTAGAATACATTTTTAAAGATAAAATAAAATAAATGTTTTACCTAGTCATACTAGGACTTAGATATATTTCAGAACCATCTTTACTTTCTTTTATTTCAATTAAATCATCAACATTGTGTAGAATGTTTTTGAGAACTCGTTTTCCTTCATCAACTAAATTTAATTTACTAATAAAATTATCTACTATTCCTTCTTCCCTAGCAACTTTCTCTAACTCTCTGTTATGACGTTTTTGTTCTTCTAATGCTGCCTTCTCTGATTTATTTTTCTTTACTGCTTAGACAATACCAGCTGTCCCACCTGCAACACTTACTGCTGCTGCTATGCCACCTATTATTAGTGGAATTAATGGGAGAATTCCACCATTATATTCTTCTTGAAAAATTTAATATTCTCTATCATTGGTTTACTTATGTAATACTTCTTTTTGTCAATAGTAATAGTTTTA
Source organism: Prostheceraeus crozeri (assembly GCA_907163375.1). Lineage (NCBI taxonomy): Eukaryota > Metazoa > Platyhelminthes > Polycladida > Euryleptidae > Prostheceraeus > Prostheceraeus crozeri. The sequence continues at coordinate 54,267 of CAJQUW010011891.1, read as the reverse complement.
GGGGTATTTTTGTCAACAATGTTACGTAATTTTAGTTCAACAGTTTTATTATTATTACTTTTCGCTTGCGACATTATTAATGAAAAAATTTTAAGTTACCAAAAATTTTAATCTAAGAATTTTTTTAATCTATTCTAGTTATGAAAAAATTAGTTAAGAACAAATTTGAAGTTACCAAAAGATTCAATTAACCTATCGACGAAGTCTTGGGTTTTAACCTATCCTAGCCATCTTTCCATCAAGAATTTCAATAGAATATTTTACATCTTCTAGCAATAAAGCATAAGCCATCAATGAAGTTGTGGAATCTTTCTTTTCAATATTAATTGTTACATCACAACCAGTCTTGATAATATCTTCAGATTGTGCACTTTAATCAAAACAGAAAACAGGATATAAATGTCTCCAATCTCCAGGAGTTAATTGTGTTTCAACTCCAAATTCTATACAGAGACTCCTATAAGCATCACATCCTTCCGTAAATTAATTATTGGTATCATCGAATCTCAATGGATCAATAGGATATCGGGTTTGATTTAAAGCAACTTGTAAACTTCGAATTGTATTAATATGAAAAGGATTGTTGTTCTTATCAAAACTTGGAGAATTATTTCTTTGAGAAGTTAGTAATAAGTATCTTGGAGCATTCGAAGTTCTAGTAAATGCCAGTTAAATCTTTACAGCGTAAGAGGTGGTTAATACTAGATTACAATGATGAAAACATGCATAAATTTGTAAATCACTCATGTCGACATGTCACAGATAAATATGTACAAGAGATGCAATACTGCTAATGCTAAATAAGTTTGCAGCTAAAAAAAGTTCCTTCATGGTTCAATTGCTTGTTCAGACTAGGGTTATACTTTTTAATAAATAACGCCTCCATAATATTCAGTTAAAAGTTATTGGACGCTTGTCCCAAGATTTTAAAGTTACTAGAGTTACAGCTAAGGCTACAGTTTAGCCTATGATCCGAGATCGCAGACATTTTTTGACTATGTTCCTTGATTCTAGCATTCAAGTGTCTTAGAGTTCTACCAATATAAGTAGTGCGAGGATCAACCTCACAAGCATAACTATATACCACACATGACTTTAGAACCTTCGGAGTACGGTCTTTGTTCGAAAAATTTTTCTTAATTTTTTTATTGCAGGTGAAAACCCATCTGATTTGTAACTCCTTGTCAATTTCACAAAAGATATTTTGTAATCTTTTTTTAAAATAAACTGATTGAATACCAAAAAAAGGGATTTTTATTGTTTGAGTGTATGTTATGTCTTCCGTCTTGACATGGTCATTAAAATTTTTCTCTAAATAATTTTTAATACTGTTATTGATAAATTGCAACGGATATCCGTTGTTTCTAAAAATGTTGGTGAGTTTCTCCATTTCTTCATGAAACTTCTCCCAAGTGCAGCACACTATGTATGCTTTATTTATCAGAGTGCTCAGTAGGCCTCTTTTCCACTGTGTAGGACAGTTAGCCTTAAAATTCAAGATCAAACCCGTATATGTGGGTTTCCTATAAACAGAAGTGACTAGGCAGCTATCAGAGACATCCAGGCTGATGTCTAAGAAAGGTAAACTATTCCCACCAACTTCAGCGGTGAACTTCATGTTGGGATGCCATGAGTTTAAATAACTAAAGAAAGATTCATGGTCATCATCCTCAAAGATTGCTAAAATGTCGTCAACATACCTCACGTAGTACTTCAGGTTCATACGATTGATGTTGAGAAAATTTGTTTCTAATTCACCCATAAATAGGTTACTAAGAGTGGGTGCTAGTGGGCTTCCCATACTAAGACCGTCACATTGACGATAAAGAGTGTTGTTAAAAGAGAAAATGCCTCCTGTCGCGAACTGCAACAGCTTTTTGAATGTGTCTCTACTAAAAGGAGGTTTTGACACATCGGAGTTGTAGACTTTATCACAAACTAGTTCGATGACCTCTTCTAGAGGAACGTTAGTAAAAAGACTGACCACATCAAAGCTAACCAGTTTGGAATTTTCCGAGAAGTTATACTTATTAAGTCTATCTAGAAGATCCGTATTATTTAGAACAGAAAACTCGTTAGGAATAGCTTTGACAATAAATTGGTTGAGATATTTGGCTAAATTATACTCAGCAGTACCGAAGCTAGCGACAATGGGTCGCAGAGGGACATTTTCCTTATGTACCTTAGCTGAGCCATATAGTTTACCGCTACATGCTCCTTGAGGGGTAATAGAAGCAAAAACTTTTGGATCAATGGACCCTTTGACATGTTTGTTGATAAAATATTTCAGTTCATTTTGTTGTTTAATAACCGGATGATCTAATAGTAGATCACTATGGTTGTGCGTAATTGGTGTGAACCTGCTCGAGTCCTCAACTATATCGTTGAGTTTTTTCAAGTAGTCTTCGGTATTGATAACAGCAACACCGTTAACCTTATCAAAAGGGACGATTTTAATTTTGTCATTAGTTCTGAGAGACTTAACCGTTTCAATGTTTTGCTTCGCATATGCTGTTTTAGAGAAATTTTTCATACGTTTGTTGTAATTTTGCAAAGAGTTTCCAATTTCGTTACAATCATTTTTGGAAATTTTATCCTTCGAATGGTAGACCGCCTTTTCTAGTTGGCAAGTCAAGTTGATAGCATCACTATCGCAAGTAAACGTGGGATGTTTTAACCCCGTTTTCAAGCATTCTAGTTGTTCATTATTTAATTCTAAGGAACTAAAGTTTTGGAAGGTGTTCTTTCCAAATCCGAATAATGGAGACAATGACCAATTTACTATCTGTTTATTTTTCTTGTTAAAGTCACGTCTTTCTTTATATGCACTATTGTTTGTTGTATTTAAATGATTTGCAATATTTTTTACATCTTTTGCAATTCCTGCTGCATCTGTTCCAGCGTGAGTTAGATCATCAACAATTATACCATGATTAGTATCAGGAGACCAACCTTCGATTTCACACTTTTTATTATTTTCACCAATTGTTACTAATCTAAGCATTGTATCAATTGCACCTGAAGAATCACTTATTGTTTCTATATTTTGAGTTGCAACATCTAAGCGCATTTGTGTAAATAATCTTGGAAAGAAATTATTCTCTAATGCAATATTATCGCTATCTGGTAATGGTGTTGTAAAATTGGCATCACTACATAAAAAATATTCACAGTCTAAAAAAGAATCAGGCAAATATGAATAACGTTGTTGATTATCAACTTCAAAAATTTAATCACCTCCAGTATTTACTCTACTAGAAGATCCGGGTTTCATAGCCATTCTTGTAGAGTCATTCTTTTTTTGATTGTAACTGACGAACGGAGGATCGTCTAATCTAAATTTATTTTCGATAAGAGAAGACATTTTCATAAAAAATAATTTGACTTTTTTGTTTTTCTCACACACAGAAAAAATATTTCCTTCGGTTTCCTTTTCGAATAAATTTTAGAATTTTGCTAAACCATTGCCTCTTATTTCTTCAATTGATTTCTTCTCCTGTTTACTATCTACTGCTATGTTGGATTTTTTTTTTGTTTCCTCTGACGGTTTTTTATTTTTTTAGTTCTTCAGAATCATTCTTAAGTTTACGAATATTTTCTAGTTGTTTTGATTCGTTTTGAGACTTAACAGCATTTGATATTGCACTAGCTGTACTACCTATAGCAGCTGCTCCTTTTTCAGCAGATGTAATCAAATCTTTATTATTTTTAATGAAGTTAACGATACTTCCAATACCAGAAAATATTCCAGCTCCGCGGTTTACACCATCTCCTTCTTTCTGAATAGTTTCTACATTGTTATAATGGTAGACAGACTTCATAGATGGTTCATGTGCTATTTTTTGATTTGAAGCAAGATGCTTAAGATTGTGTTTATGAATTATAGGCATTTTTTGGGATTAAATTTGACTTTTGGGAAAAATATCTACGCTAAGAGCCACGTTTAGGATTACGATTTACGTGTGTGAATGGACAACAACCGCGTGATAACTTTATTAATTTTCTGTTGCACTTTATCTATTGCGTCAAGCAGCGTGTGATGTATTTTAATTTCTTTTCTATTAACTTGCATTCTCTGCTGATTCATCTTCAACGCCGTTTTAAGAGCATTCAATTGAACTTTAGGAACATCTTACTGACTTTTAACAGCATCTAACTGTTCTTTGTTTCCTTTATAATTTTTCTTTAATTCATTTTCTAAATTGATTTTAAGAGTTTTCATTTTATCAACTTTTTGATTAAGTGAGTTTACTTCATTTATTATTCTATTCATCTTTTCCATTTGTTGAATAATTTTAGAACTTAATTCATCAACACTTTTTTGGAATGTAGTTTGTAACTTATTTAAATTTTTAAAAATTTTTAGGAAGTTTTTCTAATTCATTTTCTAATTGTTCTTTCAATAGTTGTATCTGATGTTTATTTTTAATGACTGCAGATTTTAACTTTATAGAAAGCAATATTAAAATTTTTGATTGTTCTGAAATTTTTTTAAAAGTTTTGCTACATTTACTTCTAGCTCTCTATCCTTTTTATCAAGTTTTAATAATTTTTCGTTTAATGATTTGTCATTAAGTTTAAGCAGCTTTAATTCATTCATCAGTGGAACCATAACATCATTTATATATTTTTCTTTTAAGTCATTGATTTGTGTATCAACATATTGTTTATTTGTTAACTCTGTATTTTGTTGCGGAAGAACGGAAGGATGTAATGGACCAGATAAAACGTCTCCAGTTTTCATGATATAATTTTCTATTTCTATTTCTGATTCACGATTATTCGGGATATATGCTCCTCCACCAACATTTGGTAACATCATATTTTGACAATAACAGATGTCATGAAAATAAGGATAAAATTTTTTTTCTCATGAAATTAAATAAATTTTTCTCACATAAAAATAATAATGGAAATGACTCAAATTTTTCAAGTTTGTAATATGCGTTTTACAAATCAAGCGTTCTTATATTCACATGTGAAATATACACCATGTGGTCAACTTATAGAACAATCTCAGCAAAATATGCAACCTATTCAAGGAATTGAACCTGTTCAAGAAATTCAACTTGCTCAAGAAATTCAACCTATGTCAAACATTCAACCTGTTCAAGAAATTCAACCTATGCCAAATATTAAACCTGTTCAAGAAATTCAATCTATGTCAAATATTCAACAATTACAACATTTGGTATAGCAATACTTAACAGACTGACAAATAATGATACACTAAAATGTTTAAAATCTGGAATTGATGATGAAAGAAATGCCTTGAAAAAAAAGCAACACCAATAATATCTGATGCCAAATCTACATTAGCTGAAGCAAAACAAACACTTGAAGATAAAAAACCAATAATAAACGGCGTGAGTGCTATTTTAGATACAAATTTTAGATATAAATTTTTTAGATATAAATTTTAGATATAAATTTTTTAGATGTAATAAAAAATATTGTTCCCACGTAACATCATCATCATCAAATAAATTGCTCTCAGCGAAGATTGTTTGAAATATTTCAGCTTGAATATCTTCTCCGTTATAAGGTAATACAATTTCATTTTCATCAGGTGCTTGACGTTTAAGAATATTTATTTGACCAGAAAATTTTTTTTCTTCAGTTTTATTATTTTTATCAGGTATACTAATTCCAGTTTCTAAAGATCTTTTCCATGGTTTATTAACTGTAGTCGATAATGTTTTACCCGAATATAATTTTAGAAAATCTTCTGCTTTTACTTTACTTTGTGAATATCCTTTAAATGCTTTCTTTTCACTAAGTCATCCTTGTTCATCTACAGTAATACAGTATTTTAATTTATGTGCAATAAACATTGCAAAAATAATTCCACCATTTCCATAATAATTTTTTCCTTGACACAATTCTCCCCCAACATATCCAGCAGCATCTGATTTATTGAAGAGTTCATTAGAAATGTATATTGAATCAGTGTTTTTTTACAATTAATGGAAAACCACAATTAAATGCGCCATCTCCTGTTTCAATATCATAAACATATTGTGCTTTATTGTTTAAATATCTTACAGTGGTAACATTTTTGGTAATATCATTTTTAACTTGACACGCAGTAAAACACAATGGTTTATATTTTCTTTCGCTTGCTACTAAATTAATACCTAGAGATGATGCCAAATTGTATAAACCACTAAAGGTTTCTTTATTTTTCTGTGTAAAGCGAATAGTTGCATATTTCCTTGTAAAAAAAGATTTCTTGTCCCCATCTGCTGCATAAAATCCAACAAAGAACCAATATCTAATATTATATTCCGCATTTAGAATACAATAAGGAACACGTTTTTCTTTAAACTGATTATAATAATTTTCACTAAAGTAGATAGCATATTGTTTTGGATTTTGAAAATTAAGTTTGTATACACTAGATGATCTCATTGTATCATATATTTTACAATCATTGTTATAAACTTAATTAATGTATGTTTTTAATTTAACTAGGAGGTCAAGGTTTTGGTTATTTAAAGTACAACAATATCTGACTCCTGATTTATAATTATAGATTACAGCAGAACCATCTCCTAAAAAGAACCGTTCTATAAATGCTCGCTTACATATTAAATTAGGTGGATCATTAAAATATATATCACTTACAATTTGTTTCAATATGATTGGATTGTCGTGTAAAAATAACTTATTATGTAGTAAATTTGTTCCTTTATTTAATTCTTGTGGCTTTATTTCATTACCTGTTTCATCTAACAATGAATGATCTTCAGTAACATCTACTATTCCCATTTTTGTTCTTATTCGATAAATACTTTTATTTGTAAGATGTTTAATAACTTTTTTTTACTTTACTTCATCCATTATGAGTATAAATTTCTGAATTATCAACTAATGAAATTTCTTTCATATCACCATTAATTTCAAACGGATTAATTTCATAGTTGTCTACAATACTATCTATTCTAGGAATATATAATGAATTATTCTTTCTCAATATTACAGGCGTGTCAGCTGTTACTGAATCTGTATAATGAATGCATTTTTCGCTGAAACAATTAATTTCTAAAATAGAGTTGTCCATGATTCTTCTAGAGTGAGAGAGAATAAATGAACCTAAGTGTGATGGCATGAAAGACGTCTTCCCATCTTTACAATACTAGCTTTAAGAAATTCATCAACTTCCATTTCTACTTTCGCTAAATATTGTTCATCATTTAATTTTTCATAATCTTTTACTTCTTGAGTGAAAATTTTTCTCAATGTATTCTCATTCCATAAATGATACTAGTGGTTATATCTTTTTGTACAGTTTTGCCATATAGCGAATTCATCAATAATTTAATTAACTCATCGCCTACAGTGTATCCTTCGGTTCTATATTTTTCTCAAATTGAAAAGTTTTTCAATATATTTTCGAAATGGTGAAACTTGACAATTTTTTTCATAAATTATACCATCATTAATATGTAAGATTTTTCCACATCTAACAATTTCTTGTACGAGTATGTCTACAGAAGTTAATACATCATAACATATACCATTTCTAAACCTGATTACTTTTACATGAGAGCTATTATTTTGATTTTTAACATTATCTTTTATAGGAAATGGTTGAAAAAAAATATCATTCGGATATTGAAACACAACTGTAAATATTCCAGTTTTAGGTCTAAATGTTTGAATATGAAATTTAGATACTATTTCTCGTTCTTCTTCTTCTTGACGAAATTTTCTAGCTGATTCACATTTAGGGTATTCTGAATTCTCATCATACATAGCTGATGGATATAAAGATGTTGCATCAAAAGCCACTAGAAATTCATTTTTTGTTCAAGCAGTTGATTTGAAATTCTCTTACATATTTCAGTTTTATCTCCTAAATCTCGATACTGTTTCATTAAATCTATTAAATTACTTCCGGGAAAATACTGTTTTAATATTGGTAACAAGATGGTACAAAATGGCGAAATGTATTTTCTTATATTTGCTGAAACTCTTCCACTTTTAACAGATTTTCTAATATAATTTCTGTATACAGAAATTCAATAATTCAGACTAATATATAATCTGTATGAGAATGAATATTTATATAGTCATTTTGTACGCTTTTCATTCAACCGTTAAATGTTAAAGCGGAGGATGCTAAATTAGTAGTTATATCTTCACCAACAAAATCTCGCACAACATTACTGTATTTGTAGATACAAAAAGCTAAAGAAAGAATATCGTTAACTAAATATGGTCTCCATTCATTTTCTTTTTCTTCATAATTTTCATGTGTTATGTCTCCAATTTCATAATTTAATTTACACACATTGTTAGGAATTTTAAAATTCTCACACCATTTAAAAAGACTTGTTTTTACATGTTGATAGCTACATTTCATTACAATAGTTTGAAGTGCCAATTTACCTGGGTGAATTTATTTTCATATTATTATTATTATTATTTTTAAATCTAAAAGATTTTTGAATATATCTACTAACACATTCAGTTGTATAAGGATTTTGTAATGAAGCAGTTAATATTCCTCTTGAAGTTTTAAGAGGCGGTTTCGGAAATTTAAAATTAGCTTTTATCGGAAAACAGGAATCAAAACCTGATGAATTGTGAGCTATTAAAGTCACTTTCGAATAATTAAATTTTCCAAGAGTTTTAAAAAATTGATGGATCGGACATGCGTCCTCTGGGTTTCCCCCGATTGGACATTCATCATCCTCAGTTCTCGTAACTATTTTCACACAATTTTGAAGTTTATTAAACTCTAATTCAGCTAAATTATTATACTCATTAATTTGTTTTTTAAGTTTTTTAATTTCATCTTCATCTTTTGATCGTTCAATTTTAATCATATCACTTAACAAAAGTGTTTCTAATTCTTTCAATCTTTGTTTCGGTAAGCAACATATAAATTTATTGAAATTAATAGCTCCTACAGCATAAGGAATAGGATGAACTGTTGAACAGTTAGGATCAAGAAAAGTTTCGAGATCCCAAATATATGTTGAACTATAGTCAATTTTTTTCTTTGTTATGATTTTATATGGACGCGTTGTTAGATTTTCATCAGTAACTGTTCTACATATTGGTCTGAAATTATTTTCAATTTCTCTAATAGCTTTTAATTTATGAGATTTATTTATTAAACAATAGTTTCCCATTGTTGAACTTTCGTGAAAACAATTGTAATAAACATAATTATGAAACGTTTCATTTCCTCTAGGATTTAAATGACGATTCGAAGGACTGTGATACTGAACACTTTCTACAAAAAATTTATTGAACTAAGAAAATTTGCAGTTTGACATTTCTCCTGTTCTAGATGTGGCTTTCTCTTTATATAAAAAGTTATTAAACATTTCTTTGATGATTTCTCCTTGTTCTTCATTAAAACCTCGTAAAACATTATAACATTTAATAAAACAGTAATCTTCAGAAGGAATATAACAATATTCAATGAAATATTCTTTGATTCTATATTTCATATTGATACCTGCACCTCTATGTGATCTTTGTACTACCTTCATTCCAAAATCTTCATATTTAATATTGCCTGTAAAAATCCATTCCTGACTATCTGATTTCTCATCCAGATTGGAAAACCATGTTTCAAATGATTTTTTATTGTAGAAGGTTACGTAAAAATTTTGAATTATATTTTCCTGATCTTTAACAACTTTTCCAAGTAAATTAGTAATTTTACCATTTGCTAAAAGTTTCCGGATGTCATTTACTACATTAATAAAAGATACATTTTCATATTTGATTTCATTTGGATTAAATAAATTACATAAATCATCACCAAGTTCATCCTTAATTCTATCATCAAAAAAAATATCAGTAATCGGAGTTTCTAATATTTTCTTTTGTTCCACATTTATTCTTTTTAATACTGCGTTTAATACCACGTTTCTGTTTTTCAATACGTTTACTACGTTTCATTTGTGCATCAAACTCAGCAATTTGTTTCTTGTTTAATTCATTAATCCTAGACGTTAGTCCGAGAGACATTTCACCAGTCATATTTTTATAAAGAAAAAAATGTATTTTTACATATACACAGGAATATTTAGTTGATGTAATGTTTCTAGTTCATGCTTTGTTAAATTTTCTTTCTTAACCAACCACCACAAATTAATGTATGCTAGAAATACTCTAAAACTTCGTAAACACAGGGGAAAGTCTTTTGATTTAACATACGGTTTGATTTAACATACATGTTTAGTTCTGTAATCTGTAACGAACGCTACGTATTTATGATGACAATAAAATCTGACTTCTTTCTTCGAATTGACAGGGTTTGTAGGATGAAGATAATCTTTTAAAACTGGTGCATGTTCTATCTTGTACGCATTCAACATATTTTTTTTATTTTATTAATAAAAAATTTATGAGAAAAAATCATTCGATCACTCCGCGAAAATATTTTCGATAACTCTATCATGAATTTTTTTATCAATATTAATTGTAATGAAGCCATAATCTTTTGACCAAGCATTGTTACACGATTGTTTAAATTCATCTTTATTTGTTACGCATAAATCTCTTAACCAATCACTTAAGTTTCTTGCATTTATTTCAAATAGTATATATATATTTGCATTCTTTCTAATAACACTTCCGTCTTATGAATACATACTTTGTGTTAAATGAAAAACACTACAATTATTATGTCTACCTCTTGTTAGATAATTTCTCTGAACTGACTGATTTCTATCATTAACACAATCATCAAAAATTACACAGTGTTTCATTGTTTTATCTAGTTTACTAGGATCTTGCATATTACTACTATCATCTATTAATTGTATTTTTATATGCCCATTTTTATTAGATTCTACTAACTGATTATTTTTTGCTGCTTCTTCACACCACGAACTTATTTCTTCTTCATCTTCAGATTTTTTATATTCTTTGAATAATGAAGCAATTGCTGTTTTTTTAAGATCATTTTCAAATCCATATTTTAAAAATTGATAGACGGGTTGTTCTGCTGTTGTTGTATAAATTATAAGATTGTTATAATCCAAAAAATTTGGAGTCGTTAAAATTTTAAATAATATATATGTTTTTCCACATCCTGATCTTCCACAAACAACTGACAAAACTTTATTAGATAGATTTGGATGATGATTTAATTTAAGCTTTTTTTATTTAATGGTAAGCTAAAATTATTTAATTTTATTTAATATACATAATTTATTTAATTTTCTTAATTTTATTTAACTTCACTCATTTTTTAATAAAAATTTCTCTAACCAAAAGATCTATCATAATCTCTTCACCTCCAAAACTTATTTCTTGTCCTTTTTCATCAGTGATTCTAATGTTAGTGTTGTTAATAGTCTTTCTTGTAATAGGGAAATATATTAGTGTTTGTGGAAATACATTTAATCTATAACCAATGGGTACAGTAAAAGCTGGAAAACTGAATATTAAATTTGACAATTTACCATTTATATATCCTCCTTCAATAATGTCACAATGTACAACAATTGAATTTATTTCAGTTATTTTTGGAATCTTCTCACCTAAATGATAACCTTGACTATAGGTTTGTTTATTAAATCCTAATAGTTTTGACTATGATCTATCATGATTGAAATCAACTTGATGATTTTCGTCTAAAGTAAGAGAAAATTTTTTAACTGCCGGTTCAGCTGCAAAATGTAGTTGTTTCTTATCTTTAAATGGTATACCTAAATGTCTCTTAATTTCATTTGATGTTGATTCAACTTCGTAAGAACCAGGAAGAAAAGTTAGTATTTACCATGTTTTACCTTTATCAGTGGAATATCTAAATTGATCATTCACATCTTTGATAACGTTTCGAATAGTGTTAAATGTGGAGAAGCTAGTCAATGCAATTTGATAATTTTTATTTTGTTCCAAATGTAAAATGGGTTCCAGATTACAAGTGTGTGATGAAGTAGTTGTTATAATTTTCAAAGTCGCACTAAATTTTGATGAACCCAAAATCTCTGCTAAATTTTCTAAATGATTATTAATTTTGTCTAAATCTGCTGAACACATTTTCTAGCCAAAATTTTAAATAAATATTTTTTCCTCTGGAATGAAAAATTTTTTTATACAAAAATTAAAAGCAACAACATATTTCAGCTATACTTTTATAATCCTCTTCATTTAGAATCCTCTTTTCTAACAGTCTTTTCAATATAGCATGAATTTCATTGAAACTAGAATTATGTCCTTCTCTTATTGCAGATGTTAAAATATTTAATCTAGTTAGTAATTCTTGTGGATCATCTGGTAAAAATACAGTTGTTTCTGTCTTAAAACCTTTTCCTACTTTAACTCCCATTGATAATAAATTTTCTAATTGTTTGTAACGTCTAAGAGATTTTGCTGCACCAACTCTGTCTAACATAGCTTCATATTTTATGAGATCTTCTACAGCATAATTATTTAAATCTGCTCCTCTTAAAAGATCAACAAAATTTCTATCTAAACTAAATGGAGATTTATCTGGTGAAAAAATTAAACCTCGAAAAGGTTGTGGAAATATTTCTTTTTGTCCGAGATTAAATCTAGGTATTGTTTTTCCATCTATAAATGAAATAGAATGTTCAAATTGCATAGATTTTGGTAATTTCTTATTAATGTTTGATTCTAGTAATCCATAGTCATCTAATATAGTTTTGTGAGCTGGATCTGTCATTTTAATTTGTTTATCACTATTTGTAAGTTCCTTCTCAAGAGTTTTAAATGGTTCCATAGTTTTTTCAAAATCAGTTTTTACTTGCTCGGTTTGCTGCATTTTTTCAAACATATCAGATTAAATACCAGCTTTTATCATTCTATGCTGAGTATGATATTCTTTCATAATATTTTTTTGTTTTATTAGCTCATCTAATTGTTGGATTTTTTTTGATTATCAGCTTTAATTTTATCCAATTTTAAAATATAATATTTCAATTTTGTGGTAACATTGGAATACAACAAAAACATTTTACTGAACAAATTTTTTTTATTGGTTTGTTGTCTGACATCTTTTCGTTTTAAGTTTTGTTTAATAAAGTTTTTAGCTCTTCTAAAAAAATTTATCACTTTCTTCATTAGAAATTTTACCATCACTAGAAATTTTACCATCCTGTTTATTCTTGTCATTATATGATATTTGATTTACTTCATTAGCTATTTGATCAAATTTTTCAATCTCATCTAACGTAATAACATTATCATCACATACTCTTTAAAAGTGGTAATGTAATTTGTCATAGACTTCTTTAATGTGTAGATGTTTAGTTTTTAATGATTTTCGTTTCTTAGTTATTAAAGATTTATCGAACATTGTAACAAGTGAAGTTGTAAAAGCACCCGTACCTGTTAAAGCTGTAGCAACTACTGGAATTACTAAAACACCTGAAGATACAACAATTGTTAAAGCACCTAAACTTATTGTTAAAAATATTCCAATACCTTGTGTTACATTCTTAACTTTAGACATCTCTTTCTTAATTTTTTATAATGCTCTAATCTTAATAATAACTGAGATTCCGAATCTTTCATATAACGTACTCTATGTTTGTGTTTTTTTTTATTCAATTCAGTTATTTTTAATTGTGATAACGAAGGATATGTTCTTGAGGTTTCTTCCATTTTCGTCCCCGCTGAGGTTTCTTCCACTTTTGTTTCATCCATTTTTTTAATAAATATTTTGAATACAGTCTTCTGATATATTGAGACTGCGTGATATTTTGAGACAACTTGAATTTTGAGACAACTTAAATTTTCGACTACGTGATATTTTTTGGATTAGGTGATATTTTGCGACAACTTAAATTTTCGATTACGTGATATTTTTTGGACTGCCTGAATTTTGAGAGTGCCTAAGTTTTTGAAAATTTGATTTTTTGAAAATTTGGCACTACCTAAATTTTTGAAATTTGGAGTCTACCTAAATTTTTGAAATTTATAGACTGCGTAAATTTTTGAAATCTCGCAAGGTGTGAGATCCGGTGCGAGCGAAGCGATGCGCCGGATATCATACCCTATACTACTCATGTCAACTAAATCACTCACAGTAAATCCATAATTTTCTATTTGATCCCAGTGGGAATAAGCAAACTCTTCTATAGCGTTTAACCCTTCATCTATCGGGATGCTAGGGTATAGGTTTTTTACGTCTAATGAGATGAAAATCTGATCGGCGTCTTTAATTTCGTTAAGTTGTGATTCTAATGTTTTAATCAGTGATTTTGAGCTATCTAAGTGAGCTGGCACTTTCTTAACCAATTGGTTTGAAACTACGCTCGTAAGCCAATCAATTTTTTGAGTTGGCGTGTTGATTACTGAAGCTATCGGTCGTAAGGGAAAAGCGTTGTTAACTTTATCTTTATGATCTTTTATTGAGACCCGAAATTTAGCTGGACTGCTTCCTGAAGTCAATAATTATTCATAATAATAAGTACATGTATTGCGCAATAAAGTTTTCTTTTAATTTAGCCTACACTGATATACTGACTAATTGAAGATCTTTGATTGAAATATGATTGAATCACACGTTGCTCATAGCAAAGCAATTGCTTTCACTTTATCACTCGGAAATATGAACAAACTTGATGAATATTATAGATGCGCATTAAGTGCATGGTTAAACACATTTAGGATACGAAATTGGAATGAATTCATTTTTGGATAAATGTCGGCTATCACAGAATGTTAAGGGTGCGAAGATAACTGCAAAGATACGAAATGCATGAAATATATAAATATTCAATGTGCACAAATGCAACAAAATACATGTGAGCTTACAGCAGATACAATAAGTATGAACTTTCAATGCGCGGTATTGTCAACCCCAGAATGAAATAGCTAATAATCACAAGTATTTCATTTTTGAAATATTCTGTGAATCCAGTGGAAATTAGATAAAATATAAGAACTTTATGCTCTTATCCTGTAGCTCTCGTACGATTCAAATCAAAACAGTAATTTTTGTAGCTTGATCTGTATATATCCAGCATTCATAGAAAACCCAAGCTTTGTATCAGTTACCCAAGGTCGACCCAAAACCCAAGTTTGACCCAGAATCCAAGGTCCAACCTTGTTGTGACTATGGTTGTCAACTCAGCCTAAATCAATGCCCAATATGAAAGCTGTCATTATTTTCATCGTTCCTCGCTAAATCTAGACTGCTGACCAAGTTTTCACGGCCGCTAATCCATGTCTATTTTGAAAGTCAAATAAGCGTACTATAAATAGGTTCCGCTCCGGTAGGTCTATATCCGATGGGAAGTTCATATTCCAATCAACAAACATGTGGCAAGTGGTTTGCATTTTGAAGCAGAAATCAATTATCGGCGTTTTGATATTCACCTCCAAACACAAACTTGTGCTCGTTCTGTAACCTACCGAAGGAATACTGGCAGCTAGGAATTGTCATCAAACTTACCTTTATGTTATTTGCATCGGTCATGTCAACCGCCCTATTCCAGATGGCAGTGGATTCCAGATGGTGCTGCCACGTACAGCTTCTGTTGAATTTCAGCAATATCTTCCTAACACAATCAGCAGATTTGCAATTATCAACTTCAGACTTTGTTATGTCGACTGGTGGATGAGTATATAAACCTGTAATTTAAGAGATATTTAAGAGTATTTAGTATTTAGAGAATGCAACATCTGCAATTTCAGCTATAGGTACCTAATGCAGAGGCGTGCAGTGGGTTTGTCGGCTGTATATATTCATCACTCTTAGTTCAGGCAATGTACAGCGAATTGCACCTTGAACTGCCCTATTTGACAAATCAAAAATCTAGGAAAGTGTAGTTAGTGGAGCACCCTGAATTTTGCAGTTGAGTTCCCGTCTTTTCGAAATTCTATGACTGATATTGGTCCCCAGTTTTAAACAAGTTTACTCCAATGAAAATGCAGATGCTGGTCTCAACAGCCAATCAAAATGATGAGCTGCAACTTTGTCGCACCTGCTTTGTTTGCCTTCGACATAACTCTCGTCATTACTAACTATGATTTCTGAATTATGTTCTTTCATAGAATTCTCAGTCACTCGCTCAATAACACTTGTGGCCATCTGTGGATGAAAGCTGATACGATTTGTGCAAGTTAAGTCTCAAATCTTCGAGTTTTACCATCAATAGAAGTACATGTAGAACCGTCTTATAAAAACGCAGAGGTGCTCAAGCCATCAGATAGGAAACACGTTTCCGCAACCTCAATTGCATGTAGATAGCTTTGTTATGTTTACGAAAGTTAGGTAACAAGTCTGTTTGTTCTTCATTATCAAATCAACAAACGAAACTTTCTTCACAGGCACTCTTGTGAATGCGCATAGAAATTCAAGCAACATAATATAAGACTATTGTATCGATATGACACCAGTAATGCTGCCATATCGACGAGTGCGCGCTAGCGCACGAAACGATATCAATGGTAGCATTAGTGGTGTCATATCGATACAATAGTCATATTATTTATGAGATGTCTATTTCCGTCATTAATGGTATCTAAAATCACTGATTCATAGACAGGTTTTTCTAAGATATCAATGTCCTATTCGATATCAAAGAAAAAGCTCAGGCCCCAGTTCAAGATCATTTCATAACCAGCCGTCTTAGCTCACTGACGCATTAAGAGCAATAGATTCTTTGAACAATTTATTGACAAATCCAAGCACATGTTCACAATATGGAAATCAATGTGTAGACAATTGATCAGATGATGTGATGACAATTTGTAACAATTTGATGACTGCATTGCTGTATTTATCTTCTCAGCAATGCAAATTTGCCATCGCACGAAAAACTGGCCGCAGATGCTTTGAAATGGTCGACTATTTTCGCTCCAATCATGATATAACGAGAATCCATTTCCAATATTTCATGAATTCTCTCAATTAAAAAAGAGCTTGTCATCGAACTTTTCTATCATTTCCAACCCTAAATTGTGCACTCTTTACAGAACTATTAATTCGAGCAATGAGCAAATACATTCAGTGGTTTAGTCGTCAATATCTCTTGACCACGTTCTTGATGTATACATGTATTCTGTTCCTATCTATTAACAACTATACTCTCTTTATTATTTGATATTATCAGTGAAGTGAGACTTTGTTCACCAAATCAAATTCCATATTGCAAATGCCAAATTTTCGTGTAACAGAGAAAATGCACTATGAAAGGTATATTTTAGAGGTTGTACACACTGATACGAGTGCATGATTCTTGAAACTAACCAATATTTTTTCGATAAGAAACTTCATGCAATTCATAGTTTGAAGGAAAAAATATATAAAAAAGCCATCCCCCATCGATCTCAAATGGTTCATCAAAGACACTTCAACATTTCATTTGCAAGAATAACACAATGATGAAACGAAAACCTAGGTAGAAGAAATACAGTGTGTTAGTGGAAAAACATAGGATTCTCACATGTACCATATGAAATTGATGATTGCTTTGTATTCTTTGATAATTTTACATTATGTTTAGATATCTATTCATAGCTAACAGATGAAGTCACCTTTGATGTCTATTTCCGTCATTACTGGTGTCGTTTTGCATTGGATGCATTGGAGGAAATTTTGAGTTATCTATGGCAAGACGACATTACTGGTGTCAAATCTCACAATAATAAAACACGTTTACGCACTTATATATTCTAATGCACATTCAAAGGTCATGACTAATGAAAACGCATGCATTGGCATAGAATGGTTGCTTTTTAAGTCATGTCACGGCTTCAGCAAAAATAAGCTAAGACAAACAAGCAAGTTTATAATCACAGAATTAGACCGTTCGTCTCTTCTGTTTGACTAGAAAGGAAACCACAGAATTAGATTGCTTAGGCGTGTCACTTTGCTAGAAGTTCAAAGTGATTCATAACGATGGAACATACAGGAACTTACTACGCCGGCAAAAAGAAATGTTCAATACCTTGCAGAGATAAGAAAAATAGTCGCTTGCAGATTGCTGTGAATTCTTTCAAAATGCTCCGATCGCCACGATTCATTCAGATTCGAAGAATTCAGATCATTGCGCAACAGTTTTCCCGATATAATGTTGGACCCTCCAATCATTATCAAAAAAATATAGCAGGCGCACGAAAAAACGTTCACAAACTTCTCTGTAGAACCTGACACCGACTTTGTCTCTTGGCTGTGTGATCCAGTTGATTATTGATGCAGTCGCTGAAACTTCGCACAATTTGGCGTGTTTGATGTTGAACTGACTGCTCATTGTTCGATTCACAGAATTAGATTGTTTATCTGTTAGATTGTTATTGCTGTTCAACAATTTCAATTTTAGTTATACTGAAAAATGTGACTGCAAAGTTTGTCAAGCGCTTCCTAATACAGTCCGTTTCATAAAAAGTGGATCATCCTAAAATTTGACTAAATAAAACATAGGTATGATACAGAAAGCATTTTTCATGTTATTTCATGTCCCTAATATATTTAAATGTCCTTATATAATCTGATAAGCTATGATACAGTAACGGTTCTTAAGAAGCTAATATTTTGTGGCCCTACCCTTATTGTCAATGACATTACCAATTCGTCTAGGCATTGATTCGATGATATCGTTGATTTTTGACTGATCTAACTTTCTCCACTCTCTTTTTAACAGTGACGTAAGTTGTGATACGCCATCTGTAGGTAGCAGTGAAAGACGGACGTTACGTTTTAGAATACTCCATACATTTTCTATGGGATTCAGATCAGGAGAACGAGCTGGCCAAGATAATGTCCTAAGCCCTAATTGAGACTTGCATAAGTTGACTCTACTACTCCTGTGACACGTAGCATTATCATCCATAAATAAGCAAGTCGATGGATCACCAAGTTGATCTGTCATTTGGCCAATGTTCATTCGTAAAACATTCACATAGCGTTCAGAATTCATGGTTCCTTGCTGTATGTGAAGTCTTCTACGAATAGTGGACTTAGAAATAAACGAGTCTAGTGCAGCCATCTCAGTTAACGAGAGACTTGGATCAACTTTAACAAATCTCAAAATTAGGCGGTCTATACGTTTGGATGTTTTGCGTGGACGGCCAGAGCCCTCTTTACGACAGAGTTGAAAATCATCATTATGCCATCGATGCACATTTGTGTAAAGGACATTTAGTCGCTTGCTTGTAGCTCGCAAAGAAAACCCTGACACTTTGCCTTTTGTGAATGCGATCTCGTTATTGTTCATTTGTGCTTTGTATTGTTTTCAACCGGTTAGAGATAGATTTCTAGCTGAAAGCAATCAGGAGTGCTGCCAACACCACCGCAACGAAGTCAGGAAGCTATGGAACATGAAGTCCAGTTAATCACATGTAGCAGTTACATTATTGTTGATGAATAATGGTGCTATACTGGCTCTGATTGACCGATTTTCTTTATTTTTGTTTTGCTTGATAGCTTTTGGCTTGTAGAACAACATATTACATAACAAAGGAAACAAATGTAATTTTATAAGAGTGAGGTATGATTTTGTGTAACATTGCTAGATGAAGATCAAATTATCTACTCCTTTTTTTATCTATAACAGGAAAACAACTCAATATTCATGCTTGAAATTTCCAACAATGATATTAGTAAGCACAACTGACATATCTTCCAAATTTCAGAGAAATTCGTTCAAGTTTGGCGGAGTTAGACAAAGTTGAAGTTAAGGCGATGTTTAAGGGTGATCCGTTTTTTATGAAACAATCTGTAGGTATAATTGTAGCATGCGCTGTGTTGCATATCGTCGCCATCGTGCAAAAATGGCGTAACTCAAAAAAGCATGATTCGAGAAAATCACGAAAAACCGTTTTTCTCTGACAAAATCTACATAATCAAGACAAATCAAATACCATTGTATAGAGGACAACATCACAACTTCGAATATATAACTTTTATTCCCAATAAAAGCATCTGTTCTGACAAAAAAGTTGCAAAAATGAGATACGCCATTTTCATTCTGAAAATATCGTCGTCAATGGTATGTTACGCCATTTTCTTATTAGCATTTCATTGAGTTTTCTGCTACTTTGCAGGCATTTTTGCCATAGCTTGGCGAAAATAGACGCATAATTTTTTACATGGACCGCATTATCACTATTAGGCCTAAGAAATAAGTTGACTTAATTAAAAAATAAGTAAGTCATTAATCTGAAAGGTACATGAAAGTTTATTGAAAACTTGAAAACCATGGAATAATGATTCCTTAGGAGGTAATTATCAGAAGTTAACTAATCCAGAATGCATGGTTCGTAGTTTGTCATTATCCTGAATTCTACAGGTATGATATGGTTAGAGTTGCAGTACCTTTAGTCTCACAGCTCAATTGTTGCTTATTGATTACGCTACTTTCTTCTGCTCGTAGATAATACCTTTGGCCATAATTTACTGTAGTTTCAACCTACCTATACGATCCACGAAGCCTATAAATTATCGCAATGAATAAAAGCGATTATTTTAACGGAATTGTGTACATGCACATGTATGATTCATCAGAAAATGCTGATGTTTCATATACGAAGCAACTTACACGGAACAATGAGTAAAAATTCACTAACTTAAAAAGAACCAGAACAGGAGTGCAGTATTCGATGATGAAAAGGTTGAAATGTCATTACTTACATGTATCAGAGTATTCAGCAAAATGGAACACACAGCATGATATTTGTTATACACTGTAGGGAAGGTTGTCATAGAAAGAATGATAATCTGGATTAATAACTTTTTTTATTTCTTGCAAGTCTTTTAATTTTCTTCGGGAGATGGGGATCAAACCGGAATATAGATCTTGTAATTGAGAGATGCTCTTTCAGTTTCTTTGTGGCAGAAGAGTGAAACCTGTTGAAGTATCATGGGAAAGCTTATGGAATATATCGCCGGAGGGATCACATCTATACTCTTTCACTTCCGATACGCAACCAGACAACATACTTCTGATGTACATTTGGTACACTCGTGAATTCGTATGGCCAAGGTATTGCTTATCACTTGACTTCCTGCAATAGTGAGATGAAACTTTGTCCAAAGAATCAACAAATCGTTTTGCAATATCAATGCGCTCCTTCTTGACAAGATTCTGATCAATGAGCCTATTTTCCCTCGGAATATTATTGGTACTACTTTTAGATAATCCATGTGTGGATTTTGCTAGCCATTTCAAAATAGTTCGATGCGATATTCGGAAAGTATTTTGGAACATTGTAGCACAAACAAGAATCTTATCATCAGCTTGAGAACCTGTCTGTAAATGATGATAGAGTAGAGAGCGACTGTGTTGATTCTTCAGTTTCTGTCTTCTTCTCTACGGTATCAATGAGAGAATATACATAAATTCTACGTTGGTCCCAGTTGGTTTCCATCCAAAAATAATCAAAATTTTCATGTCTCCTCTCTTCAGTTAATAGATGACAATTCGATCCAACTGATAATGAATTTTCTCTGTTGTCACAATTGGTTCCATGGCAACGTTCACCAAATTGGACCTCCAGCTTGAACTTCCAGTTTTTCGGTATTCTTTTGCGTCTGGAACTTATGGAATTCTCGTTGATGGATTCAGAATTCGGCTGCTCAATTAAATAGTCACTCACATCAGGTTCTTTATTTAGAATTTCCGAATCATCGTGATCGTCAACGCTTTGCTTTAGGATTTTTTATCAGTTACAAATAATGTCTTGCTCTAGTGTGGGATTTGGGAGGTGCTGGTTTAGATTGTAGGATATCTTTTCATACTCTTAGCTTGAGAAAATCTCTTC
Source organism: Prostheceraeus crozeri (assembly GCA_907163375.1). Lineage (NCBI taxonomy): Eukaryota > Metazoa > Platyhelminthes > Polycladida > Euryleptidae > Prostheceraeus > Prostheceraeus crozeri. The sequence continues at coordinate 32,559 of CAJQUW010011891.1, read as the reverse complement.
ATGATCCGTAGTGCTAATATATAGTAGCTGGTCCTTGAGCTTGAACGATACAATACAAAACTATGTGTATGTTTATCGTGACGGAACTTTGATTACCTCACTGAGGATGAATATTCCTATGGCTATTTCATGCATTCATTGATATCTGAACTCGTCAATATGAATTCGCCCCTTCGCTTTTGCTTTAAATCTCGTTCAAGTATACATACCCGTAGGAAATAGCAGAATATAATAGAATATGGATTGATTCATACTTATGGGCCAAAATGTATAATTTATCTATGTGATATCTATAAGTACAGAGTTAGAAATGCATGACTTACGCCATTTTCATTTTTCATAACTGTGAATATCAAGTTACGCCAATTTCATTATAATTGAAAGAAACCAGATACGCCATTTTCATTGTGAGATAATTTTCTTAAGAAAAATACGCCAATTTTATTTTCTGATTTTCTCCCAAATAATCATCTCTTACACTTATGAAAATGTGCTCATCAGATCCGCCATGTATATAATGACCAGCAACTGTTAAAATCCCAAAATCGAAAATTTTCAGTTACGCCATTTTTGCATGACGACCACGGTATCGTTCTACATGCAGATTATGCAATGAGTGCTACATTGGCTCTACGAATCGACCCTTCGGCGTCCGTTTTGCTGAACATCGTAGAAGCATTGATAATCTAGACAGTGCGAGTGCCATCTCAGATCATATTGTCATACGTCATTCTGATCGTTCTTTTTCTATAGACGATTTTGATGTCGATATCATTGATCGCCTCAGCAACCCTATTCATAATATTAGGGTGGCTGAAGCGAATTACATCAGGATCCATTGTCCATCAATGAATAGGAAACACGAATTGACGAGAAGTCATTTTTGATATTTAAACCATCGCTTACCAATGGCAGCTTGTCCATGAATAAGTCCGTGGCGGACGAAACGTCGGGCGTTTTACACATTGTAATTATATTTATCTTAAAAATTAGAAACATCGCCATTACAAGGGAGTGTTTTCAATTTTCAATTTCAATGGCAACAAAAGGAAATTTATTCCCGTACAAGGCTATTAACTTGCTTAGGAGGTTGAAGTTAAAATAATCGTTTGGTTGTGACGGAGTGTCTGCTCAATTTTTGTGTGATAATGATAACCCATAATCATCAGTACCTGTTGGGCTGCGTAAATAGATAAAGATTTGTGCAAGATAAGTCACAAATCTGCATGCTTCTCATCAACAAATGAAACATTTTTTGCATTGAACACTATTGTGAATGTGCATAGAAATTCAAGCATCAATGTCAAAAACACAGTTACGCACTTGTACTTCTAATACACATTCTAAGGTACTAAATTGATGCAGATTTGTCCTATGTAAGGGATAAATCTGCGTGTGCTTCTATCACTATAACATTCATTTTATAATTGCTTCGTTACGTGGACGCATAGAAGCTCAAATCTCTAGTAAAAATTTGGCTTACATATAAACACAGAATTAGATTGTTTAAGCGTGTCACTTTGCTGGATGTGCAAACTGATTCAAAACCATAGAACACACAAGAATGTCGTTTTTAATGATCATCGAAGGGTCCAACATTATATCGGGAAAACTGTTGCGCAATGATCTGAATTCTTCGAATCTGAATGAATCGTGGCGATCGGAGCATTTTGAAGGAACTCAAAGCAATGCGCAAGCGACGCACGACTATTTTTCCTGTCCGTGCAAGGTACAGTCCGTTTCATAAAAAGTGGATCATCCTAAAATTTGACTAAATAAAACATAAGTATGATACAGAAAGCATTTTTCATGTTATTTCATGTCCCTAATATATTTAAATGTCCTTATATAATCTGATAAGCTATGATACAGTAACGGTTCTTAAGCAGCTAATATTTTGTGGCCCTACCCTTATTGTCAATGACATTACCAATTCGTCTAGGCATTGATTCGATGATATCGTTGATTTTTGACTGATCTAACTTTCTCCACTCTCTTTTTAACAGTGACGTAAGTTGTGATACGCCATCTGTAGGTAGCAGTGAAAGACGGACGTTACGTTTTAGAATACTCCATACATTTTCTATGGGATTCAGATCAGGAGAACGAGCTGGCCAAGATAATGTCCTAAGCCCTAATTGAGACTTGCATAAGTTGACTCTACTACTCCTGTGACACGTAGCATTATCATCCATAAGTAACCAAGTCGATGGATCATCAAGTTGATCTGTCATTTGGCCAATGTTCATTCGTAAAACATTCACATAGCGTTCAGAATTCATGGTTCCTTGCTGTATGTGAAGTTCAGAGCGGCCATTGGTCCAAATGCCAGCCCAAATTTTGTGAATGCGATCTCGTTATTGTTCATTTGTGCTTTGTATTGTTTTCAACCGGTAAGAGATAGATTTCTAGCTGAAAGCAATCAGGAGTGCTGCCAACACCACCGCAACGAAGTCAGGAAGCTATGGAACATGAAGTCCAGTTAATCACATGTAGCAGTTACATTATTGTTGATGAATAATGGTGCTATACTGGCTCTGATTGACTGATTTTCTTTATTTTTGTTTTGCTTGATAGCTTTTGGCTTGTAGAACAACATATTACATAACAAAGGAAACAAATGTAATTTTATAAGAGTGAGGTATGATTTTGTGTAACATTGCTAAATGAAGATCAAATTATCTGCTACTTTTTTATCTATAACAGGAAAACAACTCAATATTCATGCTTGAAATTTCCAACAATGATATTAGTAAGCACAACTGACATATCTTCCAAATTTCAGAGAAATTCGTTCAAGTTTGGCGGAGTTAGACAAAGTTGAAGTTAAGGCGATGTTTAAGGGTGATCCATTTTTTATGAAACAATCTGTATTAGAAATCTCTTTTTGCCCACTAAGTAAGTCCCTGCATGTGCCATCGTTTTGAATCAGCTTGCAGTTCTAGCAAAGTGACATGCTTGAACAATCTAATTCTGTTTTTATAATATATGCAAGCGTAATTGCGTCCTCATAACAAGGCAATTATAAAATGAATGTTATAGTGATAGAGGCACACGCAGATTTATCCCTTACACATGACAAATCTGCATCACTTTAGTACCTTAGAATGTGTATTAGAAGTACAAGTGCGTAACTGTGTTTTTGACATCAATGCTTGAATTTCTATGCACATTCACAATGGAGTTCAATGTAAAAAATGTTTGAAAAGCATGCAGATTAGTGACTTATCTTGCACAAATCTTTATCTATTTACGCAGCCCAACAGGTACTGATGATTATGGGTTATCATTATCACACAAAAATTCAGCAGACATTCCATCATAACCAAACGATTATTTTAACTTCAACTTCTTGTGCAAGTTATACACATCAAATTGAATTTTGAAAAGTCATACGAAATATCGCACAAGTCTTCATCTTTCGCGCTATTCAAGGATGATGTGAACGCAGTCAAGAGTTCGGACATAAAACAAGACAATTCAAGATTATTGTTAGGAATATTCATGGTGTTACTTTTACCTTTGAATCTCATTTGCGATGTTCCAAATCCTTTTGTCCTTCTTGATTACTCTTTCACTCCATGATGACTTTTTGGCTTTTATGATTTTGATCTGAATTTACAATACACTTCGCACAGGCATACCATCGGTCATTTATCATTTTCTTCAAGACAGGAGTAAGCCAAGGTTTATCCTGTTTTGTAAATATATCACCTCATGGTACGGAATTACAGTTATGGCCTTAGAACAGCTGGCAGAATGCATGGCACTTGCCATCAACATTTTTCGCGTCGTAAACTGTATTGAAATCTGAAGAAGCCAAATTCGATAAGAAATTGTCAACATTAGAACGTCTGAAGTCAAACATTGTTTTGGCTACTGGTATTAACATACTGAATGCGATTGAGGTTGCAGTAAAACACAATTATGGAGTCAGAGCTTGAAAGTGGTGGGCCGACTTTGGTTTGGATGGTGTATCTCGGATAATTCTTCAGATATCCAACTTTGGTCCTGCAATGATGCCCCGGGAGTCAAGGAGCAAAGATGGAGGAGTAAGTTGATACCAGAAACGGCAAAGCCGACAAGCGAACGCGAAATTATACACAGTAGAAGATCAGCGTCGGAGACCAACCAGAGTGTACAACCGTCGCCGACAAAACGATATGAGTAAGGAAGATTGAACATTAGAAACTTTTCCTACATCAAAATTAGTATTATCAAAACCTAGAATATGAAATCAGGAATAATTTATTGCATTGTTGCGGACTACCGAATGTGGACCACGTGATCATTGCCTATAGGCCTAAATGCTCTCAAGAGATGCGCTATAAAATTGGAATCTTACAACTCACCTTCAGTCTTGAAAGTTACATTTGTCAAGAAATGTAGAAGCCAGAGAATAACGAATCCCGCAGCGAGCATATCTGGAAGCACAGATTCGATTACTCTTTGAAATTCAGGTTGCAAAGTGTCCTTATTATTTTATATGAGCATAACCAAAGCACATGAACAACATGCGCGTGTATCTCTATTTGTCTCTTGTTCGTCCAATAGTCGTCGACAGAACTGCATTCCTCTGTTTACCTAACAATGGTTGGTGATAGGATTTTAGTAAACAAAATTTTACGCATGACAAATTTAGATTAGTATGAACTTTTCACATGGCAGCGCATAGGGATGTCAATAATATGAAATAAAACAATAAAATCAATTTGCATGTGCAAGTAGAGCTTATTAACCGATGACTGAAAGTCAAATTATGAGGTTAATTATACAGTTTGTGAATTTTTGAAACCAACTATCACCTGCATATTGCACTGCATAAAACTGTTTATGCCTCTCATCAAGTCAAAGACAATAAAGTATTCGAAATGAATTCCACAATGCCCTATAACTCAAGCATCGATCGAGAGAAGAGGAAAACGATGGCTATGTAATGATCCTCCTTCCGATGATGTGCTTTAAAGGACAAGATAATAAGACATTTCAGTCTCCATCCTGCAAATGTCTTCTCATAAGTATTGCGGAAATACCAATGTGCCATTTTATTAGTCATAAAGTTTGTTAAGCAGAAAACTGCCTAACTGTTACTATAATTTATGTCAGAAAATGTGATTAGTAAATATGCTTTTATATACTCAGAATAAGTTCATAAGTTGACTGCAGTGATTAACCATGCCATGAAAACAATAGCAATGATCAAAAACAACTATCCAAATACTTTTAAGAAAAGAGATTTACCAATTGAGACCTAGGGTTTGATTTGGTCTAGAAGCTTTATCATCTATTAACAAAGCTCCACTAAACCAGTTTCAAATTCGCTACGTCATGTGGATTTAACCGAAAAACAATTTTTGATGTCATTACTACAGTTTGCACGTATGTTCAGAAGGCGAGTTACCTCGCATGTGTTTTTTTTTATTCTTTGATGCAATCTGCGTTTTGTTTGTCCTAAGGATTTGGTATCAGGATCAACCCGACATTCAAATTGGCAACGCATTACCGCATCACCTTATTTGTTTTATCTTTCAGACTAAAGTGCAACTGTCCTATTTTGCAGTTATAGAGAATATCAATTTTTGTGTTTTAACAACGATTGATAAAGTCAGAGGGATATGAATTGTTTAATAGAATTTGTGTGATATTTTTATTTCTATCAAACAGTTTTCAGCTTGCGCATACATTATGCGTTCTATATAGCATTCCTGTCACTAGGGTGCGTTTCCATTGAATAGGGCAGGTAGCATTGTAATTCATTAGGCATCTACATATGAAGACCTTCTTTTCCTAAAAATCGATGTGATTAGGTCATGACTTTTCAACATCCAAAAATGAAATAATATTTTTACTTTCCTCTACTGTAAACTTCAAATTGGGATGGTGTGAATTCAAAAAAGAAAGGAATTTATTTATAATGTGAATATTATCCAAAATAATTTTTTTTCATTTTAAACTTCATTACCTCATTTACAGGCAAAGAAACAATTGAGACTATAAACAAGACAAAAACTTCTCGGCAAAGTTCACGCCCTCTTCAATGTTATTATGTTGGAATGAGCGAGAAAGATGAAAATTACGAAATTTATTGGTGTTCATAGAAATTGATGGAAAGTAGAAATGTACCAAAAATGATTTCTTCAGAAGCTCAAAAAATGCACTATCAAAATACACTTAGATAAAAGTACTATAACAGATAGTAGATTGATCCTCTTAGGCGACAACACACTAGCGCAGTGCCGCCAAAGTCTCCTACGTAATGATACTATCTACACCTTTTTGCAACGATTTTGATCACCGAACTCAGGTTTTCTGTTCAACTCTGGTTTTTCCATTGATATAAATGTCGCTTCCGTCGCTTGTCTTTATGTTGCTGAGACTATCTCTTTATGACAGTGTGAGCGGACACTAATTTTCCATTGAATTCTGTAATGTTGTGTACAGTGCTCTTCAATTGAATGTTGGTAGAGTATTGAGTTTTTGTTTCAAATAATTTCATGTGTTCTTCAATCAGGGATATCCCTGTCTTCAATACTTTCTTCTCTGCTTGTTTCGTTAATGTATTTGTAGGCCTACTCACACAATTCACATTTGAATTCATTGACACAATCTCTGATTTTGCAAATTTTCAATTTTCAATTTGCAAGATGTGTCAATAGAAGTTGGGACACGGTTCATAGAAAGGATTTGATGCAGATGGGAGTTGACGCATTAATGTTTTCGCATAATTGATGCATAAATCTTTCAAGTCTCTTTACGGGTAGGCTAGTTGTCAAACTTAAAATATGAAAGATTATAGAAGTTTAAAGATGTACAGAGTGTTGTGATTCTTAATAGTGAACAGAATGCTGCAAAAGTAGATGGCAACCCAGTTGTAAATGTCATCTGGCAAGTTCAATTTGCCTAGATTTTGGTAGACCCGTGCAGCCCTTACTGCGTCGAAGGGCTTAGAGAAACCTAAAGTGATTAATCAACCTCTGTCGCTTCTCTCCAGAATGAATCGTCGCAATCGGTTTCAGATTTTCATTTATTTGGTAATAAATATATTAATTAACTGTGAGAAGCAAATTGAAGCAGAGTGCTGCAGACGTATCTGTTGAAAAAAAAAAACGTTGACTGTATGCTTGTTCGGTGTGTCAATTGCTTCTGTTAAAACATGCATGCAGGCCAAAAGTTTCTAATTCTACATTGAATCAATAAGTGAAAAATATCAGCAAAATTCCCATTTAATTTTTTAATGTTGTTATGAAAACTTTATTAAACTGTTGAAATTGAATTGCATCATGACTTATATATTTTGACATATGAATGAAGATGACAAGTTAAATGTGTTTGCAAAAAATGTTAAACAGGAACCTACTATCATGATTGCATTTTTATGGATTGCCCTCGAGGAAATTACAGAACTTTGTTTATTTGATTGAATTTTTATTTATTTGATTAGTCACTAGTATCTAAACGTGTGAATTGTAAAATACATTCTCTTAGTGGTCGAATCCAGACGTAAAAAATCTGATGAACACAGTGAATTCAGCAGAATCTCACATTTCCAAATCTAATGAGGATCAAAACCAGTGTTTCAACCTTTAAATTTAAAGATACCAATGATATGAAACGCTGTCTGTAATTGAACAGGCGCTAGAAATGCCCTAACAGACAATAAAATCAAAATCAGGGCACTATTAGTGCCGCAACGCAAAATTAGTGCCTACCACTGCCTGAAAATGGCACTAACTTTTATAAAGATGATATAATGACACAAAGATGACATCATGCACTAAAATATCGACTGTTTTAGTGCTTATTAAGTTCATTTCTACTCCTTGTTTGCATTTATACTCAAATTTCTTCGCTTCAAAGCTACAGAAAGCACTGAACATAAGCAGCATAAATAAATTTATGGCAAATCACATTTGACGATCAAAGCTGACTTAAAGTTCAGTGTGGACTTTACAATACATCCATATAGTCAGCAGATGACGCAAGTCAAACAAAATGACGTCAAGTTGGACATATTGACGCATATGGACTTTGTTCCGCACGCTCGCATCTCACCAAATTTGATGTACAGGTGAGTTTTGCTAAGATGTATTCAATACATGCATTCATTGCTTTCCGCCGGTTTCGGTTTCTGAGACTCAAGATTTTCATTCTTACTGACGCAAGTCATACTTTTTGACTCACGACGGCATTCTGACGCGTTGGACTATTTGACTCAAGTCAGACGTTTTGACGCTTATTGAATATTTGACTCACGATTCGATTGCTTTATAAGCTGGAGGGGGGAATCATGCATTCACAATCGCGATCAACCATCACAAAGCAAGTTACAAAATGTCTCTACCATTCCATATAGCCTAGGCTTGCATGCAAATATGGCCTAGTAGAATTAGAGGGACTGGTTTACGAGGTCCCCTAAGAATTTATTATTCAAGATAACAAATAGGCTAACATAATCTAATTGAAGTGGGAAAATGTCAAGGTGCCGAATTCCATGACTAAAGTAGGGTGACCGCCTGTCTTGCATAAATCCATCATATTAAATCGAGAAATTAATTTTTTCTGGTTTATGTTAGACACTGATGATAAAGCACTAGACACACAGATTTGGCAGACAACTCTCAGTAATTTTTAGTCGTCACTTGCGGCATACAAAAATTTTACACAAATGCAGTAAAAACAGAAAATTAAAACTGCATCAACATGCTTGCATAAAGGGCAAGTTAATTGTCATACAAAGCCTAGGATTATTCATCTTGATTAAATGATATCAATTTACACAATAATATAACCATAATTTGGAGAAGTTCGCAAAATATCATTATTCAATGACCCACAAAATACAAAAATATTGACATAGTTTCTGGGTACAGAAAAGAAACAAAGGGTAGTAAACTGCCAAGTCTCATGCGATTTCTTAAATGTTCTGTAATCACAGGCGTGTCATTTAAAGGTAGGCTTAATTCTCAGTGTCTCGTGCGCGAATTCAGTCACCACTTATTTATCAACTTAAAAAAACGCTTCTTCAAGGAACAAATTTTGCCGCGTCACGCTTGCGATTTTTGCACAATAGCATGGCAAAATTCTCTACAGCCAAAATCAATAGAAATCATGAAGTATTGACAAGCCTGCAATCTTAAGAACACACAAGAATCTCAAGCAGAAAACTGTGAAAATGATCCTTTATTTTGAGATGATGAATTGACACGCATAAAGTAAAAACGTAGGTAAAAAAAAGTAAAAAAAATTGCCTACTTACTCACTACGAAAAACATATGCTATCTGCAGTTTGCAAATAGTGTTATGAATTGAATATTAGGGCCTATACTTTAACAAAGTTAGGGGCTATCTTTGTTAAGGTGCTTTTACTCGACATTCTTCTCTGCAAGGTCACTTTCCTAGCAGCTTGCCCCGGTCCACTCTATCATACTAATGCCTATTATGAAGCAAAATTTCAATATTATATCTAAATTGAGTGTCCATTTCCAGCCCCTTAAAGCAAAGTAGCTGCACGCTATAAAATAGTGTCATTTCTTTAATGGCGTCTACCACAATTCACGTTTTTGCAGTTGCTTCAATTACATCTAAATTTTGGAAAGCGTGTACGGGCATGCTTCGCCTGTTTGTTCATTGGAATTTACATGAAACATAAACTTGGCAACCACTGCTACGAAAATAAGCCTTATGCATAATGTTCAATAGGTAGACGCATTTACAGGAATGGACAAGAAAATATGCTCTACTATAATTTTACATTTTTCTTCAAATGAAAAGCGTCCATAGCAGTGAGCTTGCAAAGCACAGCAATTAAGTCATCGTCACACAAGTAAATAATCTATAAATTAATTCATCGAGTTAAGTAATATAAATAGCCTAATTCGTATGTACATAAACTTTAAGACTGTAGAGAAATATGGACCGGAAGGAAGGATGTTTGTCAAGAAGCAGTTAACTATATAGCGGCACTGTATACTGATAGGAACGAGGCAGCATTTTAGGTATAGGAGTTCATGAAAAGAATCTTCTGCATTTCACATAGGCCTGCCGTGAAATAGATGTTGAAGCTGCATTTTGCTGTCGAAAGCATAGCGCAAATTAATGTATACGCCTACCTCTCGGAGTGGCACACATTTTGATAACAATACAAAAGCAGACACCAGGAGAACAATATTGAATAGACTATCGTAAAATTTAATTGTGGGTTGGCCTGGTTAATATAGTATGAACAGTAACCACATTGCAGTAACTCTGCATAATAGTCCCTACATGAATGAACCTAAATTTTCAAAGCACAAATTCACTTGCTTGCTCTAGATTATCAAAAATCAAATGCAAAAAAATAATTTATTCAAATTGAGAGTTGGGATTTTAATCTCGGGGTTTGGTGCCCAATATGCACATGGTTGCATGTCGCTCATATAATGTGCGAACATGTCATCACTGAAATTATTTCAAATACTTGTAATGGCCCATTATTAAATACTGATAACAGTTCTACAAAATAAACGTTCTTTAGTCTGTGCTGCAAAGGAAGATGACAATTCATATTTCTCCGATAACAAAAAATATGCAAAAAATAGTATTACCGTACATGTAATTGTGAATTTTAAGTAGATATTCTATTATGTAGGCATAATTTATACAAACAAGTAGCCTAACAACATCAAATTATGCTGCCACTCATATTGGGCCTACCCATATTAATTCACCATTAAAAAGCAACACCTGTTTGGTAAACCCGAGAGTGTAATTTTTGGGATCCCGAAATCCCAGGAATGGGTTTCCAAAATTTCTATATCCTGGGATTTGGAAAAGTATCCAGGATTGCAGTCCCTACTCAATACTCAATCCCAACCGGGAATCGTTCAATCCTGGGATTCTGCATTGATCAGGGGCTGAAACTTTCCGAGACTTTGGAAATATGCACATTTTACATTCTCAACAGCAAAAATGATGCAGCGCTATTCAATAAGAGATAGCATTTCTATGCTTCTTTGAGCTGAGTGGATGGATGGTAACAACTGTATGTGATAACGGGTTGGAGATAAACCATAAGTTCGGGATTCATAAGCGACCGATTAGTCAGCTCATCATCTGTTAGTCAATTATCTTCTTCTGTCACACACCGTGTAATTGTCGACTTAGAGCAGATACTGTTTGAAAATCGCTCGCCTTTCCTTACTGTGTAGTCTATGCATCATTACACCTCGCTGCAGCGTCATCGTAGATTCAGGGTTATAAGAGTGATATTTATTTGTACTATATGAAGTAAAACTTAATTACCTTTGCCTGCGCTCTTAATCATTCGGCAATCTCATCCGTAATGATCAACATGATCCGTTATTCCAAAGATCATGTAAGTACAATTTAGGGAATCCAAGTTCGAGCTATTTTTTATTAATAAGATAGGTTTATGATTCGTCATGATGGAAATCAAGTTGTAATGGTGTGTCACGATTTAATTCGTCAAACACACATTTACAAGTCCAGTTAAATCTTGACCAGATGTTTTCAACCTCAAGAATTTTTGAGTTACTAATAAGCGCATTTATACCACAAAAAATGGTATAATAGAATGACAAGAGAATTTTGCTTGAGGCATGACAGGCTTTTGTACGAGTATATAAGGACAAATTACTGCAATCCCCAGGACTTTCCAAATCCTGGGATTCCGACATATCTCTAGACAGATAAAGTTTCTAAATTGATCAACATTGTGCCAAAAAGGAAAGAGAGGATATGTTTCACAACTGCGTAATCCCAAGTTGAGATGACACAAACAATATGAGTTAAAGAATGCTTCATTCCCATTATGAGACTTTATTTTTCAAAATATTGCTTTATTTCTTAAGGAAACTATTAAATTCATCACAGAAATGGTGCAATGCTTGAAATATATCTAGGACTGTGAAATTAGAGTTTCCGTAAATCACAGATGTACATCATTCACTCGTAATTAGGATAACTTGAAACAAATATGAATCCAGGATAACTGACTTTATTTTCCTCACCGGTGTTATATTTTCCAAGAGAAGATATAGCACCGCTTTCAAACGATAAACATGCTTTTAATCAGATACTTTATTCTCATACTCTAAGAAAACAAAGCACTCAGACCTTCGGTCCTCGTGATTTATTGAAAGATGCATCATTTTGAGCAATGACTTGTCTCATATCATGATATCGTCATGATAAAGGATATAGCTTGCAGTTTGAAATTTAGCCTGTTTCTACAGTAATTGGCCAGTAATTGGTTTTGCAGCAATTTTTACACTTAGCCAGTTTTTACAATAATTAGCCAAAATATTCTACAGAAGTTGTCAGAAACATAACGTAATAAAAAAAGATTTTTTGTTTTGCTTCATCTTCGAATTACAACTTTATTATAGAAGAGCATGCCTCACCACAATTATCTGAAGTACAGTAGGTTCACTTAAACAAAACTTTTCACCATAGGACCATGTGAACCTAAACATTCTTTTTGCCACTCTATTATTGCTCGTTGATGTGTCATCGATTTCAGTGTTACTTCCTTTCGAGTGACACAGAGCGGTCGAGTGCATGAATAATCCATTTCTACGGCCTGATCGCACGATTTCAAAGATCACTAGTTGCACAGAAAGACCAATAGTTCAAACAGCCAGAACGAGATTCTGCAAGGAACGAGGCGGAAAATGATATTTTCCCAAAATGAATTTTTGGTTCCTCATCTTGTCAGACACGATCAAAGAAAAAACACATTGTCATGCAACAGGACGAAGATTGCAGCATTTGGAAACAATTAAATTTTTCTATGTTTCCGGTTATTCAGTTAAAAATACTGTCTAGAGCCATAATTTTTGATGTGGAATTTCTTAAGGTCATTTTCTATGCATGCAAACCTGTCTGTAAATGCTAACCACATTCACATTTGGCAAGCCTCCTAATGTTGACAAATACAAGTATTTTCAGTAATTTTTCATGTATACCTCAAAATCGGTAGTTTTGAATTCCTATGGATACGTCGTTATATCCACTGGATTAAAAATTATGTTGATTGAGGCTTGTCGGCATCTGTTATTTTCGTTTGCTTTTTCTCTTATTGCATGAATTGCATGACTGTTTTTAATTGTGTAGACGTGCAAGCAGGTGGGATGAGATTCGTTATTCGTTTTTCAGCCAAAAATTGTTCCAGAAGCCAATGGATCCCCGGATTACAGTTTACACTATAGATTATCGGATTATAGATTACAATTATCTGTCCGATCTGAGGATTAGTTGGTTTTTGGATTACTCAGCATTGGAGGATAGCTTCACGTATCGAATGAATAACCAACGAATATCGAAATCAAATAGAGGACAGCGTAGGGGTAGCTAACGGACATGGGAGTCGCGACTGTTACATGTGCGCTGTTAGCTAAGGGATACCAGGCGGATAGCCAGAATAGAACGGATATCTACATATAATATGGAACTCCTGCACAGCATTCAACGATTCGAATGCCGTATTTGACTCCGGAGGTGCGGAATGGGAGTCCTTGAAGAAAGTCGCCCACTGCGTGTTGTAACTTTTATGACTTTTCTATCTTCGGTATAGGCATATTGCTCTTTAAAATTGTAGTGACATAATTTCTATCATTATTGAGCCTTGATTCTGACTTGCCACCTAGGAATCATTGTACACTGTAAGTCGCTCAATACCAATCACATACGAAGGACGCATACCAAAGTATTTTTTTGGTATATTTCTGTATGATCTTGGTATATAGTTGTATGCTTTTCGTATGTTATTTCAAATGTGGTATGCTTTACATACTAAAGCCATACCAGCACAATGTTAAAAGAAATCAGCAATCATTTTTAAAGTATGTTGATTTAAGGCCTTTTGTCAATAAAGATCACACTAATGCTACTACTGTTTTGTAAGTAGTTAGATAATGACATTCAACAGTAAAACTTCCAATACTGAATTCGATTTTAATACACGTAAATCTAAGGCATTTAATGACTAATCAACAAGTATTCAACCATCAACAATTATGCATTATGCAATTTTCAAATTAAGCATATTATCAATCCGAAATAAAAACACATTTTAATTCATGAACGCAAAAGTAGGTATGTTTGAGATACATAAGTCAACATGGTTGCACAAAAGATATCGTTACAATGAATTGATGTTTGTCTACTTGGTGCATAAAGTAGAGCTAAATAAACGTCCTGTTAACGTTGCTAAGCAAGTCAATCTCGAGGAGCATAAATTACACAATAAATCTAATCTACTTAAATAACACGCTATCAAAAAAGTATATTCACGAATGGTATTACTGAAAAATGTTATTTGACAGTAGTATGTAATATATACATATTTATTTGCTATGTCTATTAAAGCTGCTCATACGAAAGACATACCAATTTGCATCGGGTCTCGTATGTAAAACATACCAACATCTCGTATTTCAGTGTAAAACAGCCAATCGCATACGAAAGTAAGTGAGGTGTGGTATGAAAAAGATACCAGATATCTGTAAGCATACCAGAATCTCGTATCAGATGTTAGTTTCAAATTGTATGTAATTTTTTGGTATATGTTTGTATGTAATTTTCGTATCCAGCGATTTACAGTGTACCGAAAATTTAACTAAATGCTCATTCAAGCAATGACTAGAGCCCACTATGCACACGTATTTGACTTGCAAATTTTCATGTGCCTGAATCATTTTGGTTGCATTAGGTACTCTTTATCTATTTCTACTGATTAAAAATTTTTTGTCGTCTGCTGCCAGCTTGCACGTACAGTTTACATAGGTTCTTCTCATTCCGTTCTTAATTCTTTAATAATTCATGAGACATGGCACCCTTTTTCCATAAAACTATCATAACGTAGTTTGCCGTAAACGTAATTCTATCTCGAAATGTTTCTTTTTAATAGTATGACGACATTGTCTTTATTTCTTTGCTTTTACAACAAATCGGTTATTGATCAGCTTGTGCTTTTCAAACTTCCTCTTTTACTCACTTTGGAATTTTTGGTTCATTTATATAGTTATTGACCATGTCGATCCTACTTCATTTTGCTACAGGATTATTTTAAGGGTACAATTTTTGCATTGCTGCTCCCTTAGAGGAAGCACATTTGTATAAAAATTCAACAACCACACTGTAAATCGCTCAATACCAATCACATACGAAGGAAGCATACCAAAATATTTCTTGGTATATTTCTGTATTCTCTTGGTATATATTTGTATGCTTTTCGTATGATTTTTTCAAATGTGGTATCCTTTACATACTAAAGCCATACCAGCACAATGTTAAAAGAAAGCATAAATCATGTCCAGAGTACGTTGATTTAAGGACTTTTGTCAATAAAGATCACACTAATGTTACTACTGTTCTGTAAGTAGTTAGATAATGACATTCAAGAGTGATACTTTTAATGCTGAATTCGATTTTAATATACGTAAGTCTAAGGCATTTCATGAATAGTCAATAAGTATTCAAACATCAACAATTATGTATCATGTAATTTTGAAATAAGGCATATTATCAATCCGCAGTAAAAACACATTATAATTCATTAAACGCAAAAATAGTTATGTTTGAGATATATAAGTCAACATGATTGCACGAAGAATATCGTTTGAATGAATTGACGTTAGTCAACTTGGCCCATAAAGTAGAGCTAACTAAACGTCCTGTTAATGTTGCTAGACATGTAGCATCGAACGCATAGTCGTGGAATATAATATTCACAATAGATCTAATGTACTCAAATATCACTCTCAAACAAAAAATATTCACCACTTGTACTACCGAGAAAAGTTACTTGACAATAGTATGTAATACATACATCTTTTTGCTATGTGACTTAAAGCTGCACATACCAAATGGATACCAGAGTCATACGAATAAGGATGAATTTCCATCGGGTCTCGTATATAAAACATACCAACAATTCGTATTTCAGTGTAAAACAGCCAATCACAGGTAGAATAGTTCGTATCGCTACATACCAATCACATACGAAGGTAAATGAGATTTGGTATGAAAAAGATACCAGATCTCTGTAAACATACGAGAATCTTGTATCAGATGTTAGTTTCAAATTGTATGTAATTTTGGTATATGTTTGCATGCAATTTTCGTATCCAGCGATTTACAGTGTATGTATCTAGACTAAAGGAAACATGGCCTTATTAAAATGTTGAGACGAAATATTAATTAAAGTATATATCTAGTTCTGCACAACACTCGAGCATTGCATTGTACGCTATTTTGAAAATTCGATTTTTTTATATATTCGCCTTTTACCGTTTGCTGTTTTGAGATTCGCTGTTATTACACTAAGCAACCAAGTCTCCATCAAGTAAAATCAAACGTGACAAGCTTACATTGCATCATGTATACATGCTATGCAAAGCATTTTCAGGAAATATAAACAGATTCATTTCAAAAGAGCTATGCCTAAATTCCTCGCTGCAGACAATCGTGATTAAGTCCAGTATGTTTCACAAAAGCAAGCATGAATATTTATCAATTGAAATTTTAACCATTAGTTTAAGTCCTGAAGGACTTTAATGTTCCAACAATATTTTTAGTCAGCTGCTTTTCGTGAAGGCTGTTTTAATAGATTATATACGAATTTTGGACGTAGATTTGATTTCATTGGTTGGAACATCATAGGCTGCATCAATTCACAAGAGACCTTCAACCGAAATTTGTATTATAAAGCTGTATAGAGTAAACCACAAAACGTTTCACTTTTGGTTTGATCACTTGTGCCAATTAAAATTCGAATGCTGTTCATTCAAGTTTATATCTAGACGTTAGGAATAATTATCAATTAATTCCACCGTACATGTTCATCTGACACAGGTATTAAGCATTTCAAAGTGCAGTATAGACTATTGAATACTGATTGCCTCATACTGCTTGACGATGTTGACAAAAATGCACATAAATCTCCAAGAAAGTAATAGACATGAATAGCATTTTTTTCATGACGGAAATTTACTGGGCATTGTTTAGAAATGAAGAGCAGTTGCCACGGGAGTTTTGCTCAAGGCATCAGACACCCATCAGCAATATAATTTATCCAAAGGAGAACATCATTCAATTATAGTATTAATAAATTATTCAATTCAAACTTTCAATTTCTATGTGTCATAATGGTGAAATTTCTTGAAAACCATGGTCATTTCTTGGCGATGAGGAAAACGTGAAAGAAGTGGCGAAAAATTCGATGATTCAAGTTCATGACAAATCATTTTTGGCCACGAAATCTCTCAGAATTGCTATTATTTCACTGTGAATACTGTGAATACCCGGCTGTTGCTCCTCTTGCTAATATGTAGGTTATCTTTATTTTAACAAATTACATTTCACCTACAGGCCTACTAATAATTGCTTCAACATGACTTCTAAAATGTTCGGTGCGAGCAGGTACGCCTAGTGCACAGCCATAAAAAATCATTGTTTTTATGTAGCTAACATCATAAAATAAATGTAGCGTAGTTATTTTGGACATTTTCAATTCATGATGAATACAAATTTCGGTTGAAGAAACAGCTATTCTAAATTGATCAAAATTTGATTATTAAGCTTCTGCTAAAGGCTTAAATAAAAATTATTGCAACAAAGGTATCAGACTCATCATAATAGGTATTCGATTCATCTAACGGCCGATGCAGTACAACGAATTGTGATGTAATCAACTAGATCTGTAAGTCTACTATTTTTTTGGTGTGTTGTGAAATTGCAAGCCGTGCCTATATGTAGGCCTTCGTCAATAGTCACTACGATACACATGTATAGGCATATGTATAGACATGCATTAATAATCACTGTGACATACATAAGTTATCATGTCATATTGGCTATCATTGAGCAAATAAACAGATTTCTCACCAACAGTGTCTGATTCGCCCTCGTTTACTGTATGTCAAAAAAAGCTTCCGCCGAATTGCTAAGCAAAGTAATCGATGCCTGATTGAACATTTTGAATATGCCTACTCCTAGAGATTAAACAGGTGAATCAATTTGTACCTTCTGATATGCATACAACTGTTCTCAAACATGTTGATTTCATATCAAATTAAAAACTGTACAATTACTGAAGAATAATGATGATCATCTGGAAATCGCGGACGAGCAGCGACTACAAATTGCTAAAAAGACAGATTCAGTATATCGTTACATGTATATAGCTACTAAAAAACTGTAAAATTTCCTATGAATTTGATACTATGAAACTTTGGTAACGTGTTCAGTACATAATCACTTATAAGAAGCAATTGTTCAATTCTAACGATTAATGCTTAAAAAATTGTACGGAATATTTGAAGTGATCATGGAAAAATTTAACCGTTTAGTAAAAAAGTTACCATTTCGACGAATTGTTGCGTCTGAAAACCTGTTGTTGCGTCACGGTTACCACCGTGATGAATATTCATTTTTGCATGTAAATGTAACTATTATGCAATATCTTTATCATTTGAAGCATTCCTTTCCGTAAGCAAGTCGCCAGGGCAAGTATGAGGCATCATGCTGTCAGTGCTTCTATAACAAAACACAATACATAAGAGTATACAAGTCGTTACATCTACGCTGTAAATCATGAAGTCTTACTTAAGTATGAATCTGAGTTCTAAGCAAAAGAACTAGAATTATCGAACTTAAATTCACAAAGTACACCTAAAATGATGAAACATCA
Organism: Prostheceraeus crozeri; assembly: GCA_907163375.1. Classification (NCBI taxonomy): domain Eukaryota; kingdom Metazoa; phylum Platyhelminthes; order Polycladida; family Euryleptidae; genus Prostheceraeus; species Prostheceraeus crozeri. Next base: position 13,868 of record CAJQUW010011891.1, on the reverse strand, counting down.
ATGTCAATACATTCAGTGAGTCAGCATGCGAGTGGCAATGACGACGTGTGCTTCGATCTAACTAACGAGTGCGAATTGTTCACGAGCAGTGACTGTGGAAACAAGTGACGCCTATCAAACGGTCAACATTATTCCTGCAGCAAAATTATTGCTCAGATGGCTTCTGTCTCAGGTAGCGGGTGCTCACAGAAATGACAGTTTGCTGTGCTCCTGCATATCGAAGTGGGTACAAATGAAACAAGAAGCGATCCTGCAAACACCAATCTGTGACAATTTGTCGATTTCCTTGTTTATTGTTCAAGAACTCTGAGACATCAATTTAGATCAAAAGCATCCTTGCCAACAGTGTCTTAAGCCTGGCCAACGTCTATCATTTGCTGCGACCACAGAATTAGATTCATCTGCGCGCGTCTTCGGTTTCCTAGAAAGGAAGGGTTACATGTAACCCTAATATCGAAATGGCACTTCACAGAATTTTGACAACTTGCTCCTTCTCGAATGGATAATTCGTGTATCGCTTGCTATTGGAAATGGCAAACAATAAGCTGTCAGCAGAGGACACCAGGGGCCGTATTAATAAAGATAGCGCTAGCCTAGCACTACCCTAGCTCTACCCTAGTGCTAGCCTAGCAACAACTTCCGTATTAATAAAGGTAGCAAAAGGGTAGCGCTAGGCTAGCACTATGTCTGAGACCTAGCGCTAGGCTGTCGTATTAATAGAGATAGTAACTATGCTAGTTCTAGCCTAGCGCTAGCCTAGCACTACCCTAGCGCTAGCCTAGCACTACCCTAGCGCTATGTCCAAAATCTGGCAAATTTCCTAGCAAGGTCTCGACCTTGCTAGGGATGATGCTAGATTGAATATTTAAGAGCAATATTGAAGGATATCTAATATGATGTTTACAACATGGTAATGTTGAGCGCATTGGCTTCAACATGGTGCATGATTTTTCTAATTTGAATAATAATCTAATCATAAACTGCAATTACAAAAGTTATTACATAACTGAATATATTTTGCGCTAAAATGGAATTTAAGCGATATATTCTCTTTATTCATTCCATTTTTGCACTAGACGTCCTGATAAATTAAATGGATAGTTATTTTCAGCATTTAGACAGCCAATATTCCTATTTATGAATTTCACTTAATGACGACAAAATGCATTATCATTGATACTAATTGCTTGCGTATGAAGTAATGCAACGGTGCTAATATTCCGTGATTTTCATGGTTTTTCAATTTACTGACTTGACCTTCATAATCGTTGATAAATTTGAATGATAATGAAATTGTGATGAAATGGTGTGCTTAAAATTGCTAAGTAATCGAATTGTAATTTTTTTATCTCAGTAGCCTGATAAGAATCAAGATGTATTGGCGATAAATTGACAAACATTTTTCTCTCCAGAAAGCTTTAGAAAGTAATTCAGAATAATAGAAGCAATTCAGAAAGTAAGAAGAAAACTCCCAATCAATACATCCGACACTGCTAATGATTTGATCAAAATGTTCTAGATAGGAATTACAATAAAATATTATATTTTATTTATATATAGTGACTTGTTCACAATGTAATAAGTCAGACAATTCGAGGAATTTATTTTCTGACATTTCATTTTCAGATTTTAAGTAGAGCATGAGAGGATCCCACTGCGCTTAGATGCTAATTGATAAGAATTAATTTCCAATACCTGCCAAAATAATGAGACAGACTACATATTGAGTTGGACTGCCATTGCTCCATCGTGGGCGGTAGGAGGGCCGTCATGTTGTGTCACTTACTTGGCAACATAGGTGCTTCTGTTGTTAACCCCCCCCCCCCACATTTCTGTTGTTGACACTCGGAGGTGTTGCGTTGCATCGTCAACGAGCTTCTCTTGCTCCTACGGGCAGTCTCACAAACGTGGCATAGCGTTGAGTGTGTAAAACTCCTCTTATCTGACTTGTAGAACATTTACAGCCTCAGAATTGGACAACTGCTCGTCATTTGTCTGTAGACAACAATCACACGAAGTTCATGATCACAGCTGTACCTTGTATTCTAACTGAGCATCCAAGGGACCAATCCTTCATCCCAGGGTTCAAGTAAGACTTCTCAGTGGTGCTGTACTGTCACTCAGTGACAGATCAAGTCTATTCTAAACCCAATGTGACTAACTTTGGCGAAATTTGATGATTTTGGAAAACTTGAAAAATGTGGAGGGGGAAAGAATAGAAGTACCGCAACATATTATTAGAAATGTATTCTATACTGCTTCTACACTTTCAAATTTAGCTACTTATTATGTTACATTAATAATCGGAAGATCACAACGATTGAATGAGTCCCACTTCATGCATCGAATTATTCAACCATTATTAATAAGCAAGGATTTATATATCTGATGTTTTACCTTCTCTGAATGATAAGTGTCAACAGTCGGGAAGGAGAGACGATAATCGATTTGATCTACGACAATCAGCCTTCTATTGTTAACGCCGAACGCGCGCGAATGTACGAGTTTTCTCTCGAAGTGAGCGTCTAATTGACAGATTTCTATATTCCACATTTTCGCTACTGTTCGGCCTGCTCATAATCCAGCAGAATTATAGGGACTGTTTTAAAATTTCGTTGAGTTAATTCAAGTTCGCTATTACAGTAATCATAATTGGGAGTTCAAAACACGTGCGGAGATGTCAAGTAGCTAAAATTCTTAAATTTTTCCTCTCAACCGCAAATACAAATAGTTTCATAAAAAATGGATCACCCTTAAACATCGCCTTAACTTCAACTTTGTCTAACTCCGCCAAACTTGAACGAATTTCTCTGAAATTTGGAAGATATGTCAGTTGTGCTTACTAATATCATTGTTGGAAATTTCAAGCATGAATATTGAGTTGTTTTCCTGTTATAGATAAAAAAAGGAGTAGATAATTTGATCTTCATTTAGCAATGTTACACAAAATCATACCTCACTCTTATAAAATTACATTTGTTTCCTTTGTTATGTAATATGCTGTTCTACAAGCCAAAGGCTATCAAGCAAAACAAAAATAAAGAAAATCGGTCAATCAGAGCCAGTATAGCACCATTATTCATCAACAATAATGTAACTGCTACATGTGATTAACTGGACTTCATGTTCCATAGCTTCCTGACTTCGTTGCGGTGGTGTTGGCAGCACTCCTGATTGCTTTCAGCTAGAAATCTATCTCTTACTGGTTGAAAACAATACAAAGCACAAATGAACAATAACGAGATCGCATTCACAAAAGGCAAAGTGTCATCCTTGCTAGAACTAGGGTTTTCTTTGCGAGCTACAAGCAAGCGACTAAATGTCCCTTACACAAATGTGCATCGATGGCATAATGATGATTTTCGACTCTGTCGTAAAGAGGGCTCTGGCCGTCCACGCAAAACATCCAAACGTAGAGACCGCCTAATTTTGAGATTTGTTAAAGTTGATCCAAGTCTCTCGTTAACTGAGATGGCTGCACTAGACTCGTTTATTTCTAAGTCAACTATTCGTAGAAGACTTATTGAGTTGAATTTCAAGAGCTGTAAGAGGCCCTCTCAGATCGAATTATCAGATCAGCATACAAAAAGACGTCTCAGATGGGCAATGAGTCATGGTCAGTGGCGAAATCAATGGGATCGGGTTGTCTGGTCTGATGAGGCATCAGTCCGTCTGAAGGATAGTGATGGTCGATTGAGATTATGGATAAAATCTTATCAGGAAATTCCGAGACATTTACATCGTCCCCGGGTACAAGGTGGTGCAACTCTACTGATTTGGGCTGGCATTTGGACCAATGGTCGCTCTGAACTTCACATACAGCAAGGAACCATGAATTCTGAACGCTATGTGAATGTTTTACGAATGAACATTGGCCAAATGACAGATCAACTTGGTGATCCATCGACTTGGTTATTTATGGATGATAATGCTACGTGTCACAGGAGTAGTAGAGTCAACTTATGCAAGTATCAATTAGGGCTTAGGACATTATCTTGGCCAGCTCGTTCTCCTGATCTGAATCCCATAGAAAATGTATGGAGTATTCTAAAACGTAACGCTCGTCGTTCATTGCTACTACCTACAGACGGCGTATCACAACTTACGTCACTATTAAAAAGAGAGTGGAGAAAGTTAGATCCGTCAAAAATCAACGATATCATCGAATCAATGCCTAGACGAATTGATGCCTGACGATTGCGAGCTTCTTAAGAACCGTTACTGTATCATAGCTTATCAGATTATATAAGGACATTTAAATATATTAGGGACATGAAATAACATGAAAAATGCTTTCTGTATCATACTTATGTTTTATTTAGTCAAATTTTAGGATGATCCACTTTTTATGAAACGGACTGTAGTTCACTGCTGAAATTCGCCTCACATTTCACTCTATTGTGCATGACGTTTAACACTGCAAGCCAAGGACGTCATCATATTCATTTACTGTATAGAATGTATTCTTTTTTTCCTAACTTGCAAAATTAGATCATTCTGATATCACATTGAAGATCGGGAGATGATGTCGATTAAAATGAGGCCCATTTCATGTATTGAACTATTTAACAACAATTTTGATGTTTTATCTTCTCTGAATGATAAGTGTCAACAGGCGGGAATGAAGGAAACTGCTTTGATCTCCGACATGTACACTTGTGTTGTTAACACTGAACGCGCGCGCTTTCACTCGGAATGTGTGTCAAATTGCCAGATTTCTATGACTCGATTACCGGGCGTGAGAGCAGGTGGTAAATGCAGCTGCGCGCTGAATCGGCACGTCAATGAAACTTGATCTAGCATTGACTGGCGTCAGAGTTGACGCCAGGCTTTCTCTATTAATACGGAACTCAAGTTGCTACTACCCCTAGTAGCAACTTGCCTAGCGCTACACCTAGGAAATGCTATAGCAAATCCTAGCTTTATTAATACAGCCCCAGAGCCAGTGGAATATGTGTGCGTGCTGTGATATCACTTTGCAAACACCAAAACACACCGCTGTTTGGCTAACATTCGATTCAGTGTATGTACTATGCAGTAAAGACTGGTGAGAAGACGATGGTGAAATCCTCAAGTGAACTAATTTTCGTACACCTGCTACTTTTTTAATAATGAATGTAAGGGCCAACATTATGGAGAAAACTTATGCGCAGCAATGATCTGAATTCGTCGAATCTGAAGGAATTGTGGCAATCGAATTACTTTGCTGGAACTCACATTAATCCGCAAGCGACGCACGAATTTTTCCTATCTCTGTATGGTATTAGGAATTCCTTTTTGCCCGCTTAGTAGGTTCCTCGATGTGCCATCAATTTCGAATTAATCACACTTCTAGCAAACCGAAACAGATAAACAAAATATTTAATTCTGTACAGTGATTTTACCCAAGTTTTTGCCAGAGTTTACCCACTTCACCAACTGCGCTTTGATACATGCTCATTTAGGACTTTTGGGACGTGTTACTTTTATGAAGTGTAGTGTCACCAGATATCAACGTCTAATTCCACTAGAACTAAAGTTTTTCAGGTATTTCTTGTCTAGCATCCTTAGGAGAGGAGGTGTGTCTCAGATAGGTGTGTGAGGGCATGTTGTGTTTCTGTATTCTCTCTTCCGGTTCAGTTTCAACGTGCCGGGTTTTAGGATTGTATGTCAACTCTGATCTGTGAGCTGATGTAGCGATCGAAAGCTGTAAATCATTGCTTTGCTTAGGGTCGTGACATCTTTGCTATTATTCCACTCCATTCAACCTTGCATGGTGGACAACGAGACCCCTCTATCCATATGAGACTGTTTGTATGAGCAGAAAAGAGGATTTCTCTTTTAACACGGTGCATATTCAGCAGACACTAAAAATAATTCATTACAAGATCTGCATGCAATTAAATTCTAAAATTGTCAAAGGATAATCCAGTGGGTGATTACCTGGGACGAAGTTATACTAGGAATCGTTTATTTGATCAATATTTGATATCTCATATAGAAATTCCAATTTCCTTTGATTCTCATCGGTCCATTTGCTGGAAAATTCAACATTCTGGGAAATGTGACTGCGTATAATTCTTCCTATGTGGTATACTTCCCAAGTATATATGGTGGGTAATATAATATTGAAGTTAACCTCGTAAAAATAGACTGATCCAAGGCGTCATAAACGCCAACAATGGTCGAATAAGTCATATCCACGCTTTTACATGTATATATTAGGGGATTTCCTAAATGTAGGCCATATCCATAGTTTAGCAAAATTTTATGCGGTTTAACAATAACAAGTGTTTATTGAATGAAAATGATAATCGAAAGCTAGAAGAAAATATACTGACAAAGAACGGAATACTTAACTGGACAAGTATCGCTGTGATGAGGCATGCAAAGGTTACTAAAACCTTCCACTCTTAACTCATCGTTGATGAGCCCGGTTACAAAAGGAAGATAAACTTTTTGCTTCAAGGTTCAGCAGTATTGAGGGTGTAGCATCTCTGAGGGTATAGAAATTCCTATCAAAAACTTTGCAATTAGATGAAAAATGATTTTGTGCTTGCCCACGATGGCTATATGATATTACAAATTACATATATATATATATATATATATATATATAGATACGAAATGTGCACTCCTGCCCCACCGAATTGTACTCTCCTGCCCCACTTGTACTCTCCTGCCCCACGGACGAATATGAAATGTACGCCCCTGCCCCACAACTGTACGCTCCTGCCCCCATGTGCACTCCTGCCCCACTGACTCTCCTGCCCCACGTATGAGCTTTTGCGGAATATGATTGTGCATTGATATGTACTGTTGTGAAAGAAGTTCTATGGCTGTCAGCGCCTCCAAATGCCTGGTCCGACGATTGCTGTAGGCCCTGGTCCCTTCAATTTTCGTATTTAGAGTTAGCTTTTGCGGAATATGATCGTGCTGTGATATGTACTGAGATATATGACAGTCAGAGCACCTCCAAATGCATGGTCCGTCCATTGCTGTAGGCCCTCAATTTTCGTATTTAGAGTTAGCTTTTGCGGAATATGATTGTGCATTGATATGTACTGATGTGAAAGAAGTGCTATGGCTGTCAGAGAACCTCCAAATGCCTGGTCCGACGATCGATTGCTGTAGGCCCTCAATTTTCATATTTAGAGTTAGCTTTTGCGGAATATGATTGTGTTGTGATATGTACTGATATGAATGAAGATATATGACAGTCAGAGCACCTCCAAATGCCTGGTCCGACGATTGTTGTAGGCCCTGGTCCCTTCATGTACAAGTGGGGCAGGAGAGTACAATTCTCGGTGGGGCAGGAGAGCACATTTCGTATTTATATATATATATATATTTATCAAATCTCAACAGATGTAACCACCACGAGACATGTTTCGGCCTGTTGGGCCTCATCATTTGAACCAGCGACGTTGGAGCTAGAGGACGTGCAAGCATACCCTCTAACCACAAGGCCACCGGACCATCTGTTGAGAGCGTGAATTAGCCAGGAAGTGCCTGCGCTAAAGCAGTGCGATGTCATGGTTTTCCCAGTATGACTTAATTTCTATGTCTATAATGCTGTCATTATCATTATGAATTATTTTGAAATATATGTCATTCAATCCCTTGAGAAGTCCAAAATAGGACGGAAACCGGTCGGGATAAATCCGGAGTTTTGATCTGATTTTATTTGGATTTTTTATCGTATAATATTTGCCATTTTTGATTCCTCTATTATTATTATACTTTTGCTCAAAAATGGATACCAAAAGGAATATGTCAATTACGCCGGATGAAGCACAGTCAATTCATATGAAAATGGACATTCTGAATAAGAAGATCGATATGTTGACTACCTCCGTTGCTCAAAGTAATTGTGTTTTGCATGCCTTTCACTGGCAATGGAAAGAAAAAGGTGCCGAAATCATAGACGTTAAAAATGAGATAAAGACTGAGTTAACAGAATTATCCAATGAGGTTTCTAGAGCATCGCGTGAGAAAATTGATTGGAACAAAAAACTTAATCAGCGAAAGTTTTCATTTTACGAGGCTTACAGAAATCGAGCCATTGCTGATATTTATGAAGCAGCACTGAATGATGCAACGCCGAAAATACCAAGGAAATTGTTCAAAAACCCAATGCCACAACAAAGCGAGGAAGAAAAGGAGCTTAAGAGATAACTATCTATTAAGGAAAGTGAACACGAGATTAAACGATTAAGACTTACAGCAGAGATAAAAACGCGATTTGTAGAAAAGATTGACAAGGAAATGGGTGAATATTTAAATCAGTACTACAACACAGAAGAAGCGAAATCTCAAATAAGAGCATGGAAAGAGCTTAGCGAGAGGGAAGAAGCAAATAGTCGAATGATTTGGGAAAGCAAGAGTAACTTTTTCTCATCTGACAAGCATCTTTTGCCGGTAAACAGCAGATATAAATCCATGCCTCATAACTTTAATAATCCAAATCAGTTTTTAAATGGGGGATATTTCACTGGTCAAAATGCTAACTGTAACAACTGCCAAATGAAATATACATGTACTACACATAACAAACGAAATAGGAATTCAAGCAACAAGTTTTGTAGTAATCTGAAACCAAATTTTGCCAACTTCAAAAGAAACAAGAATAATGTTAACAAACATAATCAATTTCAAGCAACAAACACACAAACGAGTGCATGCAGTTGGAGATGTCCACGATGTTAGTAAGGATTAGAAGCAGCAAAGGAACTTGACATTACTAATAAATATAACCTATCTAGAACATTTGCAGTGCGATGTCATGGTTTTCCCAGTATGACTTAATTTCTATGTCTATAATGCTGTCATTATCATTATGAATTATTTTGAAATATATGTCATTCAATCCCTTGAGAAGTCCAAAATAGGACGGAAACCGGTCGGGATAAATCCGGAGTTTTGATCTTATTTTATTTGGATTCTTTATCGTATATATATATATATATATATATACAGGGTGTTTCAGAAATGCTGGCCACAACTTGATGAATCATAATTCCCATTTATGCAGCCATTCGAACGAGGTCCATTTGAATCTATAGAAGTAGGAGTCACACTATGTCTATGCAAAAGTGAGGGACTCCGCCTCCATCAGAATTCGCTGCTAATTTGCTCAGACAATCAGCAAATATGACTGTTCATAGTTTTGCATTTTATACCGATGTTTTAGTTGATTTTGAGCTATGGTTATGTTAGATAGGCTATTCATTCCATAATCAATTTCAATACTTGAATTGAATACTTGACCTCAAATCACAGTAAGTTTACAAGCATGCTAAATTTCTATGATTTCAAATGTTAATACATTGTTTTCCGCATATATTCAAACTGATATTCGTTCACTGATATATCGATTTCTTCATTTTGCACTGTTAGTAAGTAAGAGTTTTAAAATACTCGCGTTATGACTGAAGATGACAGACTTGAGCAGAATATTAAGGTTGTACGTTTATATTCTCTTTCTCAAAATGCTGTTGAGGTTGAAAAACAACTTTTACGTCAATATGGAGAGAATGCAATCGATCGTAGAACGATTGGACGCATCAATAAACAGTTTGATAAAACTGGTAGTGTTCAACCGAAAAAGCCTACCGGTAGACCACGGTCTATCACGACCGATGAAAACAAGGCAGTGTTGGTTGAGCTGCTTGTTGACAATGGTGCCGAGCCTATGTCAAGCCGGAAATTGTCAAATGCCTGTCATCTAAGCCATTCGTCCACTTACAGACTTCTCAAGGAACTGAAGTGCAAGCCGTATGTCCGAAGACGACTTTGATCGCAGAGTTGAAACTTGCGACATCTTACTGGGTATGATGGATAGAGATCCCGAGTTCGCGAATAACATCTTATGGTCTGATGAAGCGCAATTCAAACTTTCTGGAACAGTCAATCGACACAACTGTGTAATCTGGTCGACACAAAACCCTCAGTGCACTGTTGAAAGTAATGGTCAGGCCCCAGGCGTAATGGTATGGTGTGGTATTCGTTCGAGTGGAATAGTTGGTCCTGTATTCATCGATGGAAATCTCAACGGTGAGAAATATCTTGACTTGCTTCGTGAACATGTCTTCTCCATCAATGATGACAATATGTGGTTCATGCAAGATGGTTGTCCGGCACATTACGCCACATCAGTCAGGAGACACCTGGACCAGCACTTTAAAGAAAGATGGTCGTCGAGGTCATGTGGAATGGGCCCCACGTTCTCCGGACCTTGCACCTTGTGATTTTTTTATGGGGCTTCCTCAAAGATAGAGTTTTTGCACGTCGACCTAGGAGTCTTCCAGACTTAAGGAGCTTCATCATCGAAGAAGTTCACAACATAACTCCAGAACTGTGTCATAAAGTTTGCCAGTCCGTTTCTTCCCGATTTCGAGCGTGCATTGCCAAGGAAGGCCAACAGTTTGAACATGATCGATAGCTTGTACTTTGACTATGCTCTCATTGTTTTCTTGTTAAATGTCCATTATTTGCTTATACAAGTATACCTTTATCAAAGAAAAAAGGCTTTTTCATTTCCCGATTTAGTGGTTAAAATGATAGTAGCCCTAATTATATAAGTTTACTAAGATCTGCAGGTGTACATGAATACATCGGCTATATAACATGTTTACATCAATATGAAGTTTTGCGACTGTCAGGGCACTTTTACGATGGTAAATATAGATAAAGATCATGATATAAAAATTTTTATGCAAAGTGCCCAGGATTTCTGAAACACCCTGTATATATATATATATATATATATATATATATATATAAGTAAAATGGTAGAAATTGTAAAGGTTGTTGTACAGAAAAATAAAAACTAGAAGGGTACCTCAAACTGAGTTTAATTATGCTGCCGATCGATTTCACGAGTTGTCTCGCTTTTCAAGGCACTGCATAGAATGAAATAAGTATGTTACATAGAATCATTTACAAATTATAAAGATAGATATATGAAAATCATTAAGATATCTAAAATGAAAGAACTCAACAATTACTATTCAAAGAAGGCCGAAATAAATTGATTAACACGGCTTGTTTATGTTCTCGCTTGCCCATAACAAGAATAACCCGAAAATTTTCAATGATTTAATTCAACCAATATCCAATTATTTAAGATTGAACGACTCATTCATGAACTGTGGAATGAAAGCCTCATATAAGCAGCCAAAATCATTAATTTCTTTGTTGAACAACAACAATCGGAAAACCATTAATGGAATAACTAAATGTGATAATAAGCTACGCAAAACATGTGAAATCATGATAACAGGAAGAACGATTCATTTTACAAATGCTGGAAAAACCTGGACTCTGTCCTTCTTTCAAATGCCCGAGGTACATTTCAGTCAACAGTGACTCTATTTTTTTTTTGATAGATGCTAATCTTTCTCTATTATTAATTCAATTTTTGAGGCTGTGCATCTTTAATGTACAGGACCGCGCTTGGTCGGGTTTGAGCGTCCAGGATTAAGCGGTCGAAACGCGATCGTCCTGACCAAGTTCCTGTTGATGACCTCATTAGAAATAGTCAAATAATTTGTATGCATATTTTGTAGAATTCTATTTCACGTTTTAGCTGAAGGAACTAATATTAATTCTCTTACACACCTGGTAGATTTTGGATAGCGTAATCACTCTGTGTTAGGTAGATCTGGTATTCTGATTGGAAACAGACCTGTCCTCTTATCATCTGAATGGGCCGACTGTTAAATAGGATCTTTTCAATATATAAGTGACTAACATAATTTTGAACAGAAGGACTTACTCGCCAATTCATTACACATGAGGAGAAGCGCTGTTTGTCATTCTATTAAGTATTTTTAAAAATTTTAGACATTTTAGGATATAAAAATTTTCTTTTAAATTATATTTTGTACCTATTGAAAATTAACTAGTCATTAGCTTATTTTTTTTAACTTTGTTACCTTGACGCACTTTGCTACGTTGAATTTGACATAAGAAATAACTTCAATTGTAAATCATCAAATATTATCTATAAATTGGAATGTTCATGCGGACAGTTTTACATCGGTCAAACGGGCGACACATTTAATCACAGAATGACATTGCTCCACCAGCATATCGCCAATCAACATTATACCGTGCTAATGTTAGCAGTAAGCACATTCCAAAATCAAGCGCAAAATGTGAAATGCTGAGTCATCAGGCGGACGCAAGCACAAAATGTGAAATGCTGAGTCATCAGGCGGCCGCAAGCGCAAAATGTGAAATGCGGACTGAGTCCCCCCTCTGGCAGGCAGTGTGAGGGAGATGGCCAAGGATATGTTGGGAGGAATGGGTCCGTGAGGAGAAAACCGCCCCCCCCCCCAACGACTCAACTGACTAAATTGGTTGAAAAGACCAAAGTTGTTCAGAATCATGTGAAACAAACTTCTATCAAGGTTTCAGGTTGAAATTCGTCCAAAAAATTTTTTCGAAAATTTTCACTACGGTGGTCTCGACACTTAGGATTTTTTCGTGAAAAAAAAAAATTTCAAAATGTTGGAATTGAGCTCCGAGACCCATCCCATCGTGTTTGTCGTCAAAAGTTGGGTCGGTGAAGTTTCGGTGAAAAAACCGCCCCCCCCCCCCCAACGACTCAACTGACCAAATTGGTCGAAAAGACCAAAGTTGTTCAGAATCATGTGAAACAAACTTCTATCATGGTTTCAGGTTGAAATTCGTCCAAAAAATTTTTTCGAAAATGTTTCACTACGGTGGTCTCGACACTTAGGATTTTTTCGTGAAAAAAAAATTTCAAAATGTTGGAATGGAGTTCCGAGACCCATCCCATCGTGTTTGTCGTCAAAAGTTGGGTCGGTGAAGTTTCGGTGAAAAAACCGCCCCCCCCAACGACTCAACTGACTAAATTGGTTGAAAAGACCAAAGTTGTTCAGAATCATGTGAAACAAACTTCTATCAAGGTTTCAGGTTGAAATTCGTCCAAAAAAATGTTTTCGAAAATGTTTCACTACGGTGGTCTCGACACTTAGGATTTTTTCGTGAAAAAAAAAATTTCAAAATGTTGGAATGGAGTTCCGAGACCCATCCCATCGTGTTTGTCGTCAAAAGTTGGGTCGGTGAAGTTTCGGTGAAAAAACCGCCCCCCCCCAACGACTCAACTGACCAAATTGGTCGAAAAGACCAAAGTTGTTCAGAATCATGTGAAACAAACTTCTATCAAGGTTTCAGGTTGAAATTCGTCCAAAAATGTTTTCGAAAATGTTTCACTACGGTGGTCTCGACACTTAGGATTTTTTCGTGAAAAAAAAATTTCAAAATGTTGGAATGGAGTTCCGAGACCCATCCCATCGTGTTTGTCGTCAAAAGTTGGGTCGGTGAAGTTTCGGTGAAAAAACCGCCCCCCCCCCCCCCCAACGACTCAACTGACCAAATTGGTCGAAAAGACCAAAGTTGTTCAGAATCATGTGAAACAAACTTCTATCAAGGTTTCAGGTTGAAATTCGTCCAAAAAATTTTTTCGAAAATGTTTCACTACGGTGGTCTCGACACTTAGGATTTTTTCGTGAAAAAAAAAAATTTCAAAATGTTGGAATGGAGTTCCGAGACCCATCCCATCGTGTTTGTCGTCAAAAGTTGGGTCGGTGAAGTTTCGGTGAAAAAACCGCCCCCCCCCCCAACGACTCAACTGACCAAATTGGTCGAAAAGACCAAAGTTGTTCAGAATCATGTGAAACAAACTTCTATCAAGGTTTCAGGTTGAAAGTCGTCCAAAAAATTTTTTCGAAAATTTTCACTACGGTGGTCTCGACACTTAGGATTTTTTCGTGAAAAAAAAAATTTTTCAAAATGTTGGAATTGATCTCCGAGACCCAGCCCATCGTGTTTGTCGTCAAAAGTTGGGTCGGTGAAGT